>JAQGAO010003732.1:0-16453 GCA_034697705.1 Ommatoiulus sabulosus | reverse complement strand
ATGGGCTCGACCCCCCTACCATATGGCATTTAGTTGCTGACTGTAGGGTACTGAGTTGAATTGAATTGAATTGAAAAAATACTTCGGCTCACATCGACAACTAACAAATCCATCATCTAAGAATCGGTCATTGTCAGCAAGATAACTTTTCAGATAATATAAAAGAAAGAAGTCGTGCAATTTAGTAATTAAGGTTTTTATCGTTGTGGTGACTTTTTCACCAAGTTTTTCGCGCTGTTTGATGTAGTCTACAAATCAAAATGTAACAGACACCACAAGGTTATTGCGTAAAGAATCTACCATGTAATTTGTATGACTTTCAGAATAAAACATAGCAGCACTAGTAATATGATTAGGCGTAGTTTTGTTGTGAATCTAAATCTATTTAGGATTGGAATAGAAATCCTGAGCCAAATGAATTAATTTAGACACATGGATTTAATAATTCCCACGGTTTTTCCCCATGGTATTAAATGTCTGAAGTAGATACGGTACATGTAGACAATTTGATTTTTAAACTTTGGTTTCTTATTTTTTATGTAGTGAACTTTATTTACTAGATAATATCAGGTTGCTTACGAGTTAGCTTCGACTCGAGATTCATTGTTCTTACATTTCAGATAACATTTGGTTTAAATCAAAGTGATTGATTTTCAGTCGACAACCCATGGGATTTCGAATTCTCAAATACACGTGTAACCATGCAACCCCTCGTACTGCGGTTAGTGTTCATCTTGCTCTTAGGGCCCATTGGCGGTGAGTGTTTGTATATTTTCATGAACCTAATTTCCACAGTTAACATTCTTGCTTTTATAAACATGCATTGCAAGGCTGCTGTACACTAATTCTTTGCTAGCATGAAACTCTACAAATCAGCAGTAAGGTTCAGTATGAAAACGATTAGAAAAATGATTATTACTTCAAAAGAGACAGTATACTGCATTCCAAGTATGTAATGCAATTCCCAATGCAGATTTCACGGCGGAGGAATGTGAAGAAATCGAGACGAATTTAATTAAAACTGTATCACAAATCCCTATTTAAAAAATTCAACACCAACTATAATAAATCTTTAGAATCCTCTCATTTATCTCAATCTAAAATGTGACCTCTGAAGGGCAAAATGGCGTTTAACGTTAAGATTTTATATCCACCAGATAAATGTTTAAAGTCTTGGCACACAAGAATACTGCTGAATGCATCGTCTTGCAAAGTACGCCAACCTCCTAGAATACAGCTAGATACATATACAGTATGTTGCTGAAAATACGGATTTCCCTTCCTACAGTAGGCTAAAGATGCAAAACTTCAAATTATGTCACTACCAAAAACTTTATTACAGGCTCAACGTTTCAGCCTCACAGGGTCACGGTCTTCTTCAGGGGATACACGTTAAATTACAGAGTGATTACATTAAATTTGTTAGAACTAGTTTTGAACAGTTATTAACTAATAATTAGCCGAACATACCAGGTACATAGTGATAAAATTGTGAGACACAGAAAACGATAGAATAGACAAGCCGAGTGCATTTACAAAAATAGTAACAATTTTGGAGTGGAAAAAAAAGTGGTCGAAATTTTTGTCCTTCATTTGAATTTCGCATCAAGGTATGAAACAGATTTCAGCGCCCATCACCTACCACTTCACCTACCACCTACCACTTGAAGAATGATCACATCCCTACGGTACAGGCAGATTAAATCCTTACAGCTGATTTCCAGGAACCGATACATATCGGTTTACGATTAAATTGGTTTTTAAATAGTAATCTTACCGCACAATAAGATGTAAATACATGACATCATGGTTCTCACGCTGCATGGTCACGAGTTGTTAAAAAGTGAAAACTGATAAAATCTCCAGTGTTAAACAGATGAAGGCTGAGCGATAAATAATAGACAAATGGAATTATTTCAAATTTAATACACTGTACGTGTGCAGTAATAACTAAAACAATAGTGCTAGAATACAGAGCTTGAGGTTACATGTACAGTTACTGATAAATCAACTTGCTTTTACAACTTTGCAGGAGAATAATATTGTACATAGCAAATGAAAAAATCTCAGATAACTGAAAAAATATTTTCTGAAAACTTTTCTCAGAATAAAATGAAAAGGATAATAAATAACATTACAATCCTTTGTTAACACTATTGCACATTTTCCCCCAGATTTTAATCCAAGCTATATATAAGTTATCAAGAAATATTAACCTAGTATAATCAACAATGATTTTCTTTGACATTATTTGCAATTTTTAAGAAGATTTGCAAAAATACAAAAAAAAAAGATTTTTCATTGTCATCCTGATATCATTAGTTTTTTCCTTCCGTGCTAAATATGCAAGTAGTCAGATATACTGTATGTATTTATTGACATTTGACATTAAATCAATCGACAAACGCTTGTCAAAATAAAACACTAGACGAAATCTTTTTACAGGAAATTGCATTCTTTGCCAGAGTTACTGAATGTAACGATCATTATTTATTTTTGCAGGGGCAATTGGCTTAAAGGTATTTAACATTGATGGACCAGAATCCCCTCAAGTTGGAAGTGAAATCACTCTAACCTGCAATTACGATCCATACAATAGCGAAGTATATTCAATCAAATGGTACCACAAAAACCACGAATTTTACCGTTTTTTACCTAATCGTCAACCATCTAGGCAAATGTTTATGCAACGCGGACTTGAAGTGTTGGTAAGTCAAAGTGCTCATTACCACGTACCTTAAGAAGGCAATACGTGAATTTTTCGAAGATAGTTTTCAGCATTTGATTGAATATATTCTATAAAATTTAATTCTTCTGTAGATAGCGAAGGGAATTAAATTACATGATGTAGATATGGGGAATTTTGAAGTTTCAAATTTATTACGCGTTAATTTTGAATAAACCAAAATTTCTTTTTTTCTTACCAGTAACACGTACTGAACACCAGATGACGCTTTGATGAAATTTGAACAAAAATTCATGCGTGGGAAATTTAAAATGTTAAATTTCCAATTACTAGTTAATCCCCTTCGTTATTTGTGAGAAAACAAGTAGCTTTATGCCTAAACCATCTTCGAAAACTGTACACTTAATTCCTAATACTTTCACTATATTCTTTGTTTGAAATTGGCAGCTGGAAAAGTCGGATAATCAAAAAGTGACAATTGTAATCACAAGCATGGCTGCAAATGGTACATACTTGTGTGAGGTAATCTTGGATGGCCCCACTTTTGCTACGGACCGTGCCTACAAACAAATTCTTGTTCGAGGTTAGTTATGGGCCAATTCCTCTGCTAAATGACCAGAGCTTCAGGGTCAGTACCATAGGGCATTAAATAAGATTTATTATCGAGAAAAGGAAGGAGTGTGTCAAGGGGAGCGGTGATGAACAACTACGTTTGCAAACGAGGTCAAGCAGTTTGAAAAGCAAGTTGTCACAACAAATATTTATAGTCTCGGATGACCATCCGTTTACAATTGATGAGCAATTGCCAAACTCATGACAGACGATCAGCCAAGACCGGCATATGGACAATTAGTTTAAGAAAACTTACAAGCAAGCAACTCACTCTTAAGCAAATATAATTATTTATCTGCAGTTTTAAAATTTAAGATGGCAACCACGGACATATAGTGTTCAAGTAGATAAATGTTACTTTAGTTATAACTTTTCTTACTTGTTTCAAAACATGAAGGAATCGTTTTTGCTATACATGTAATTCAAAATTCGCAAATTTTGAAATGGTGTAAGGCCAACAATCCCCCGAATCTAATGAGCAGCATTGAAAGAAACCCAACTACAACAAAAATACAACAAAAAATAAATGTACAGTATATGAAGTGTCGATTGATATATCAGCTGGAAATCCCTCCCCACATCTATAATCTACATGCATGTCCTTAGAAATGCATTTTTGTACTACGCGTTTTCTTCTTTATATATAAATTGTACATATACAATATATATACAGTATGCTGTATATTATAGTCCTTATAATATATTTTAACTATATTTTGCTCATTGGAAATGCATTTCAAATGTTATCGCGAGGTATTTTTTTAGATGTGGGCCAAGCTCAATGTTAACTTTAAACTGGCGTACCAAGTCCATTAGCAAACTAAGGCTGTGAACTTTGGATGTTACCATACCCCTTTCAGCCCTGCTGTCCGTTATAACGGACACTTCGTTTTAAATTTCTCACTTAAAAAGTAATGGCGCTATTGCCTTGCTCTCTGCTCTATGTTATCAAGTAGGCTTTAAGCTTTAATTCTGGCTAGTTTAATAGGAAGTGGCTTCGTTAATTGGATGGTTTTGAAACTCGGCCCCAAAATTGACCTGATGCATGAATTCTCATAACGCAAAACACGATCTTTTTTTGCCGCTATTTCACTAATTTTGCATCGTTTTTAACGTAATGTTTTTTAACAATTCAGTAGATAAATGTATGTATAGGACATTCCTGCAAAGTTTTGGAACTTTTTGAATTAAATTGGTCCCATTATAGACAGAAATATTTTTGGTACCAAAAAAAATTTTTAAATGTCTAAACATTAGCAAATAAATTCACATGTAGTAAAATCCATGCGAATATAAGTATATTAAATAAAATTTGGTCGTTTTTATTCGTTTTTATCGGCCTCGTTAGAAGCCATTTTTTTCAATTTTGAAAAGTTATCAGATTAATCTGAAATTTTATATGAGGGCATCTTTTAGCATGCTGATAATAAATATCTATTCAAAAAAAAATTGGTCAATTATTTTTTGGCCAGGGCTGAAAGGGATACACTGAAGCAGTTAATTTAAACCCATTGCGTCAATAAGGTACTGTATACATGTACATGTACTTGATTTGGTAGCTGGAATTACATGTAATAATGGTCAAATTTGAGCTTTTGAGTTTTAAATTATGCTATACGAAATCGAGACCACGCGTCGTTGGGAATTAATTCACAGAAGTATAACTGCAGAAATCAAAGCAGAAAATAAATAAAAATATATACATGTACTATACTGTATATTGTAAAACGCTCATTATCGTCAACAATAACAGCGTATGAGTGTTCTTGTCTGTAATGTAGCAAAGTTTGGACGACAAATGCGTCTGTCAACACATGTACAAAAAAATAAGTTTGCGATCATTTTAAGAAGTCTAATGAAATTTCGGGTATTGCAGATAAGCCATCGATTCCAAAGGACCCAGTTTGTAATCCAGAAAAAGAGCATTTTCGTCCAGAGAGAACTTATTTTCTTAAATATGAGCTGAACGCAACAACGCACGCTCCAATCGCCACGACGAAATATCAGGATTTTTCATCACTTGCGACGTTCAACTTGATGTCGATGGAAAATGTCACTACAAATTGAATGTTTGTCGAAAAAACAACATGCTTAAACAAAATTTGGGCAGATATTAGTTCTTTTAACTGAATTATATATTGGACAACTATTTTTTTTTGTATTTCAAAGGTACCAAGCTGCGATATAAAGCGTCCTGATGATGGCAAAGAGCACCCCAATTCTAGCAAGTTTTCCACAGCTATGTCCCGGTAATAACAATTAATTAGTCCAAAGTACACTTTATGTAATTAATGTATTAATTCTGTTCAGATGGCGATTAATATGGAAAAATTACTTAAAGTATTGCAAATAACATTTCTAAGAAATAAAATTACACTTGCAATTAGTTTACCTAAGTTTTGCAAATCTAGCAAAATGTGTATCTTGCAATTATAACTTAATTGTCTTAAACTCATCTAGATGAAATTGAAATGTTTCTAAGATGAGCACTATAATCTTTGCAGCCACCATGTCCAGTTTTCGATGTTTAATGGAACCATTGACGAGGTGGTTGCACACAAAGATGAAACTTTGCAGTTGCTGAACTTTAAACGAGGGATAATGTCGACCCTTCTAGCTAAAAGATATCCGTCCAATCTGACGCACGATCCTCAATATCAAGTATGGTAGCATAGTGATCATTGCCCAACATAAATTTAAAACATTCTGTTATGATAGCCACATTTGTATTCAGATTAGAACTGACGTTCATGGTACCTGCCCAGTAACGTATTACAAGAACAGATCAGAATGGTCGATAGTGAAAGATCTGTACCAATGTCATTTTCCAAGTCGATCTGATTGGCCTTACAGTCCACTGTCGCTAATATGGAACACGGTATGCAGAATTAAGTACCACGCCTTAAAGTCTAAAAGAAAATAACACTTTTGGGCGAAATTAATTAATGATTTGCGAGCCAATTTAACCATCAGTTAGGTTTTAAATATTTCGTGTTGTACATGATTCAATTCGATTCAATACCATACAGTCGGCACATGCATGTACTGCAGTGCCATGTGCCAAGGGGGTCACTACATATGATGTAAAAAGTTTACAAAAATGTTGCAGAATTACCGTTTTGGTTTCTCGTAAAAACACCTTTTGTATCAATAAAAATTGTATACAAAAGAAAAATTTACAAAATTAAAAACAAAAAATGTTGCTGAAATACATAAAAAAAACCTCCAAAAATATACAGTACATGTATTTTCCAAAGAAAAAAAAAGGTTTCTCAAAAAAATTTTAAAGAAACAACAAAAAACAAAATAAACCAACCATTGTAATATGTTATTATTAAGACGTTTTCAAAAAAATCCTTGCTTTTCATGAAAACTGTAATACTAACTTAACTTTAAGGAACTTATGCCAAAATCTCCCTCTTTACAAAAACAGTTTTTTTATAACATAACTGTTTTCGTAAAGCTCTGCTGTACATAAAAACCTTTTTACCTTAAAATGTTACATCGGACAAAATTGTAATTTGTCCGCAGCAAACTAGTAACAAAAATACCTTAAGGCATTTGCTCTTTTTTTGCTTGCAGAGTTTTATTCATTCACAAGTCATACATCGTAACGTGGAATGTCAATACCAGTATGATTCTGATGGAAATCTGAAGGATGCGAAATGCAATGAACAACACAGTATACACGTGAGCTCCGAAAAATGTTCTGGCGCCGAAGTTAATGTGTTCATAGTGTAAGATACCAAGTAATACTTTTACATAACGTAGCCTACAATACCCAGATAAAAAGCACACTAATACGTTGTCCATCATCTCCTCGCAGAACAAATTTAAAGTTGAAGGAATACAGAAAGTTGGAATCATGGACAAAGGAACTAAACTCGAGCAACTTCCACCGAACAGGGATACAGTATGAATACGAGAGGGTTAAGAAACCAATTAAGAACCCAAAGTTTTTCGTCGACAAAGGTGAAAAACATAAAATTCAACATGACTGATTCCCTAATGGTTTAATAATAATAAGGTCGCTGACGAAGTAACAATTCAAACTTTACAACATGGATTAATTGGTTCCTTTTTTTCTGATGTTGTGGTTCAAATTTGAGACAACCTAATATCTGTGTAATTCCAGCTATAGCCTTGCTATCAGTACTGCCGACTGATTCGGAAAAAGTGATCGATCCAGAAACCGGAAAGACATTCGATCGGTTGATTGATCTGTTGAGAAAATCCCCGGATTTGTCAATTCTGCCAATTGCCAACATCACACGGTGCTGGAACTCCGAAAAGTGCTACGACTATGACGTTAAAAATACAGAGGCAAGAAACATTCTGAATGCCAGTCTTAAAAACGTTGTCCTAAAAATCCAGTCTATGAAAGTTTTTTGAACATGGTTTTGATGTTCAAAAAACTTTCATAGACTGGATTTTTAGAACACCGATAAAATGAAATATTTTCTACTGAGAATTAGTAATTTCACATTGTTACATGATTTTAATTGTTTTCAAATTTAAAATGGCGGCAAAGGTGGTCATTTCCTTTCGTTGAAACTGAAAATATCTATTTTTATGAAAAAATTATCCTCGAAAAAACTTCCACAGATAATGGTTAATAGGAAAGCCCCCCTATTAACTTTACTAAATCGACTTGAGCACAACTTGTTTAACGAACAAGCTGCTTTTCGATGTTTTGAACTGTCAAGAACATGCTCTGTCAACATTTTATCCACGTTACAGATTCAGCGAGGGCTGATATGGAGAAATGCCTTAATTCAATGCAACACAGTGCCATGCACTCGGGCTTTCCGAATGATGTTGAGCTGGGATTCCAGATATCTGCAGCACGTCGTCAGCAAAACTGACTTGCATTTGATTTTTCTAGCATGGAAAACCTCGAAAATTGATGATATTGAACACATTCAGGAGTTTTTGGCAAGTGACCCAAGTGACTTACGAACTGCTTAGAATCAGTGGCAGAATGAAAAGTTTATAAACATTCTTCATTTTTTAGGAAATCGCAAAAATGCGACCAGACGACAGATTCCTGCTGACGGCGTTGGCATCCATCATCCATGATTACTGGGACAATCACCAAACCGCATTTAGAGCTAATGTAGGTTTGTACTTACATTATACATGTAGATCTAAGATACTTGCTCTAAGCCTGTACTAGAATGCAACGCTTAATTGTTATGCTAATACACGTGGGAAACCGAACAATATTTTGCTAGTAACATTGCAGTAAATTTGTTAACAGCATACTGTCCAAAACAATATTTGTGAGAGCATCTTTTAGTGTTCCATTATTCATGTGAATTTTTCGACGATAATTTTGTAAATAATTATAAATGTTCACATTATTAAATTCCCACGCATTAATATTAAAATAACCAAGATTTTAATTTTACCTACATGTTCTGTGTTACTGTTTGCTATATATAGTGCGTTTGAAACCATATGCATTCTCTAAATTTATCGTATTAAAACATCAGAAAAACAATACAGTCAAAACTAGTGTTGACTTTAGTTGTATAACTTTATTTGCGTAGATTCCTGCGGCATTACGCGAATTTGTAAAGTTAATCTTGGAGCCAATTGGACGAAACTGCACCCCAGAACGGGGAAATCCTCATGCTGACGCGGATATAAGAGCATCCCTACAGGTATGGAAACATTAAGCAAATCCAATCAAATTAAAAAATTAAAGCAAATACTATTGTCTTTTAAATTTAGGCCATCGCCAATCTGGGACCTTTATTTCAAAAACTTCATCCTATTTACATACACACGTTTGAAAATTGCATCATGAACGAAAAAGCACATTGGTCCACAAGCTCCTTGATCATTCAGGTATTAATTTTGGTCATTTTTTTCATAAAGACTTAAAAATTCCGAAACGTTTTTAGGAAAAATAAGAAAGCTGTGTCCCGTTACAGGCCACCAGTAACCTAAAACCAATTGGAATATACCATTTCCTGTTACGCATTTTGAAAGGGCAACATATACGTGTGAAACATGAAGATCAAGCAGCCGCTTACTTCATTTTGGCCAAAAAATTTGGAGTCAATATGATGCCTGATATTTTGAAGTTGTTGGAACAAATTCAGAACGAAAGTCAATGGAACAACTTGAGAACGTTAATAATTACTCATCTGAGAGCAGTGGCAAAGACATGGGATCCAAGTAGGATAGAGTAAGCATGAAATCCGTCAAGTATTGAGCATTTCATTGAACAAAATCACAAAAAAAAGGAAACTTCGCCAGCAGCTTCGTAGTGTCGCAATGCAGCCAGAACTGCACAAGAACACCATTTAGAATTTTATAAACACAAATAGAACACGGTTGACGAGTCTTTCTAGAAAGAGGATCATTGATTTTGAGGTTACATGTATAATCCTTAATCAATACAAAAATGTAGTATGCTCCTTAAAGTTTTAGCATTGCAGGTGTTAGTTCATGCATGTACAGGTAGATGAGAATTTTTGAAGATAGTTTCAGACAGAAAATAAAATATTTTTGTTGATTTTCTTTCTCTGGAAATATAAATTGAAATTTGAGCTTTTTTCAATTTATCACACGTCTTTTACAAGTTTTTTAATTAATCTGAAATTAGATCGTGAGAAGTTGAAAACGCTAAATTTAAATTTGAACACCTAGTTATTGTACTTCGTTATCAATAGCATAAAAAGTACAGTTTTCAAAAATGTGTTTAGATTTTTAAACTATTGCAAGTAAGACAACTTACAAAATTCAGAGGATGTGATCAGATGAATGACAAACAATACATGCCCAAATACATGTATATTTTCTATTCGTGAATTATTTTAATACATTAAAACGAAACGTATTGATCATTATAACCTTGCTTTAAAAGACTAACTGCCTGTCAACGTTAAAACTTCGCATTTAAAAATATAATTTTAGAAGTGCAGGTTGTAAATGTTCTCTTCATATCAAAAAAATATCCTTTTGATATCAAAGATATCGAATGACATGCACATTTGCATGCATGAGCAAAACAAAAGCGTCCATAACTCCCTTTCTAATTTCCTTTAACATTAGCATTGATTATTTGTCGTTTATGAATTCAAGATTCGTCAAAGCAATTCGAGAGGCGATGGCCCACAAGCCCAATCTCTTCAGGGCAATTCCTGAAGAAAAGATAGTCACCGAGTTCAGCGAAGGCGATTCGAAAATGCAAAAAATTCCATGGGATATCCACCTCGATGATGATTTAAAATTCGACGAAGGTTACTTCTCCAAATACGAAGAAACGAGTTACAAACTCATTTCTCCATTAGTCAGAAATATATTGAAACTTATCGGATATAAGTTTAACGCGAGCAGTTTGCATAATGACGAAAGTTATCTTCCTTACGCCACTTGGTTGGAAAGTCAAGCGTATGCTTTTGGAAAGACCTTAAAAGGAAGTCACATCTCACTGATAACAAGAGATATAGGATATATCGTCAATACAGTAATAACTTTGTCAAATCAATCTGTTTAACTAACAATTTTTTGGAATTTATCTTACATTTTATCATTGTCCGACTAGGTGTGACGGATTTGGTCCAAAAAATGGCTGACTATGCTGACAGTGGTCAACTTGACATACCCACGTTCGGCGGCATGTACCAGAATGCCCAAGAGTACCTTCAAAAGGCCAAAGACAGTCAGCAACGCGCTAAAATATCGAAAAAGAATTTCCCATACAAAATCGACGAGACAATTCTGCAAAGCCTGGTCAAATTGCACAATGACCATGTAGCGAGAACACCGAACAGGACAACAAGACGAGACGCTATTTTCCAGTACGGATCCTTTGGTATGTCTTCATTTTATACCGATTTCAGTCTAATTTAAAACAAATTCAATACTTCACCAGTTTGATGAATAAAATAAAGCAAAGGACGACTCGATAGATAAATCTCATACGAACTGTTGTAAAATTGAGGACATTTTACTTTCCAAGCACCACAAACGATATCGGACTTGCACATAGCCAAGGACGGTTTTCTACAGGACTTGGCCCAGAAATTTACGCGTCGATACAATTCCAGATCGAACTACTGGAAAGTCATTGAAGCAGCATCCGAATTTCCGACGCTGGCAGGGATACCGCTTAGGTGGACAACCGATGCTTATTTAATCAATAACTTGAAGTTGCAAACTGATGCATCTGATAGCAGCAAACTTAAATTTGATGGCAGCTTCAGGTAGGTGCAGTCTCAGAGATCACCAGTTTTTCATCGTATGTTATCTTTATGATTTCGTGACAAATTCGACAATAAGTCAAATTTCAAATATAATCGTATTCCAATTTTTTTTTCGGAAATCCGCAGTTCCGCCACCATGAACAGAAGTAAACAAATCAGATCCTGAATTTATAAATGCTTTAGTTTTACGTGGTTGTTATAATTAGTCGTTTTCAACAGTGTCTAGTAGTCTTTTTTGTTAGCAAAAATATAACGAAAATTCATACTTTGGTGTTTTCAAAACACCAAATTACCCATTCGGGTAATTTCCAATTTACCCGAACTCAAAATGGCAAATTTTCCGAACTGATTTCCATAATAAATTAGAACTTGCGGATTATAATTGTCAAGTTTTTAGGTGTAGACGAGTATATTTTATCGATTTATCACTTAAAATTCTAAATCTCTGGTTTTTCAAGTGCTTAAAAGTCAGTTTCAAACTCAAAATAGTAAATTATCCGAACTGATTTCCAGGAGAAATTAGAACTTGCGGATTATAATTGTCAAGTTGTTAGGTGTAGACGAGTATATTTTATCGATTTATCACTTTATACATGATAACAGAATAGCAATATAGCGATTTTGTACGATGTACCGTTTTTTCTCTTTTCAAAAATATGAATTCGATAGTATAATATTTACATGTTGTTATGTACCACATTAAAACTTATAAAATATGGCTCACACTCCTATTAGAATAGGCAAGTGTAATGGTTATACTGATGTATTTATAACAATAATATTGGTAAAGGCAAGTACATGCTACATTAATGTCAGTCAAACAATTTATAGATACATCATACATCAGTGTGGTATACAAGTATAATACTGATATCTGTACAGGTTATACTGGTATCAGCTGAACATTACTCACTGATATCACTATGCTATAATGATAATAGTATGACTCAGACTGTTATCAGTATGACTCTACTGATATCTGTATGAAATGCACTGTTATCAGTATAAAATTGCTTACTGACATCACTATAATATACTGATAACAGCATAGCTCATATTGTTATCAGTTTGGCTGTACTACTATCAGTATAAAATGCACCGTTCTCAGTAAGATTTTACTGATATCCGTATACTTTCATACTGATCCTTCAACCAGGATATATTACCATTTGACAGGGGGATCATTATACAAATTAAGTTAGACTAAGCAGTCTGGTCATGATGGACCCCAACATCCCAATTTAGTTAATTTTCCCGGAATTTCCGGGACTTTAATAAGACGACTTAGACGAGGATGGGATGGGATGGGAAGACGGTCATGGCCGATTTAATATAGGACTTATAACAGCATTCGCCTGAAAAACCACAATTGAGGATAGCCGACCCGGGAATCGAACCTGGGTCTACCGAATGCAAAGCGTACAGTTTGACCAGTGCACCAACCTCAGTCGGGAATGTTACCAATGCCCCCTCTAAGAGAAAATATTTCATAACATCCGTCAAAATGACACACTGGAAATTAAATTTTTATAAGAAAACTATTAAGTTTGAAGAATTTATTTTATAATCAAAAATATAATCGTGTACAAAATCTTTACGAGTAGGGAGTGTCAATTTGTATTCTTTGTCTCCAGGTTGCTTACCTCAGCCCCCTGTTGCCCCATTTGCCTGCCATTGCCCCCTTCAATGTTCCAATTACACCCAAGAGGGCAATATTGTCCACTTTGGGAATCTCTGATTTAATACATTACAGTTGATTTCTTTGACAGATGACGCGTAATAAAAGAGCATATCTGACCTTTGTATCACATTTTTCGCTCGTATTCATTTTCGAACGTCGTGATTTAAAAAATAACAAATATGGAAATTATGAAACATTTCAGACGCAAACCTATATTCGTATAAAAAGCTTTGATCGAAAAATGATGGTCTCGCGGATTCCCCACTGATGAAAATTAATTCAGCTTTCTACCAATTCCTTTCCACATCCTCGTATTTTATTTCGGGCCTACCTAAAGCTTTTCGCTCAATCTCCGATGGAATGACCTCAATTTTAGCGTAAGGGCGTTCTTCGGTGTAATTTTATTGGAAAGTGTACGGCTGTAAATCAATAATTCATTCAACCGACAATGAGGATTGCAATGGTTGCTCGAAAATTGATTATTGCGTATAATTCCATTGAATGCTCTCGATAGAGAATATTTAATTATATTTTTCAACGACTCTAAAAGTTAAGCCTAGATATACTTTTACATATCAATGAATATTAAATTTCTAGTGAACTACGAGAGATTTGGATATTTAATTGCATCCATTTCAAAAAAATATTCAACATCCGACACACATTCACTTCAGTCAATAGGCGCTGCTCATTCTATGCCGAGTTACCTCGGGTTTTATTTAGTAGTTGAATAATTTATTTTTCTTCGCCAAAATCAAACGGTTCATTTTTAAAGATTTGTAAATCTTTACGAGTTTTTTTCAACAACATCAATGCTAGGCTTACGTTGTGAGTTGTGACGCACTGGCCCATCCATACAGATACGGTATAGTGTAATTATACTCTAAAAATGAATTCATTTCACCACTTTGTAATGTTCAAACATTCTTATTTATTCAACACTCATGACGTCACCAAATAGTAGCCGTACTCAGGAAATGCCGTAGCTTGACGTAGATGGAAAACGTAAATGTAAATGTAGATAAAGTTCCGTCTGGTGGCGCCTGCGCACTACGCATTTCTTTTCTCTACGCTATCCAATAAATACATTATAAACATATCATATGTTAACACGTGTTTATAAATCAATTTAACATGTTTTTTACATGTAGCAAACATGGTTTTTACACGTAAAGTACTTGGGATATACTATATGTAAAATAAATGAACGCTACATGTAAAAACACGTTTTCTACATTTAAAATGTATGCCTGCGACATGTAAATACATGTTTTACATACCATATTACATGTATTTTGATGTTACTTTGTACATTATATGTACATGTAGGCCTAATTAACATATGATATGTATAAACAGTACTTATAAAATAGCTTTAGAGCAAGAGATGCTTAGTGCGCATGCGCCACCAAACGGAACTTTATCTACATTTATATTTACGTTTTACATCTACGTCAAGCTAAGGCATTTCCTGAGCGGCTAGCATACAATTGCATTACTACTTAAATGCGTGTTATTTTTACAAATTGTACGAGTGCTCCTATTGTGCGTAAACATGATTGAATATTACCTCGATTTAATTCCAGAATTGCAGTCGATAGAAAATAGTAATACATGTACAGTCGAACCTAGATAAGACGAATCTCAAGAAACGTCAAAATTCGATCGTTTAAAACTTAGTTCGTATTATCAGACGTCAGACAACACATGACCTCAATAATAAGAACAAAAGTTCCATAGAAGTTTGGATGAAATCCTATATCTCACGCGCAACCTTTATCGAGGAATTCCCCATGATAACGTACCTTGTCTAAAGGTCGTTTTAACGTAGCATGGCACGACTGCTCGGGAACTTAGGAATACAGCATGTATATTAGTCGAAAAAAATTAACATTATTCGCTTATACATGTATATCTTAGGGCGGGGACTGCGTGGAAATAAGTTCGTACTACATGTACCAGAAATTCATATAAAACGAGTTCTTTTTAATGGGGTTCCACCGTAGCATCGCTAAGTGCGCGCAAATATTCAACTTGTACAGCTACGAGGTGTAAGAATTGCTTCGAACGAGGACGCGAGCTGTCGAGACTCGAAATGAAATAAATAAAAAAAATCAGGTTTTTGAGAATTGGGAAGGAGAGCTTATTTTCTTTCGTTACTATTTACAAATTGAGAGGCCGCAATGAAAAAAGATGAGTTGACAAACCGCATTGAGAATGCGCGTCCTATTTAGTCTGGGCTACTAGAAGATGATCGATTATTGGCTGAGCAGATGCCAATCGATAGTCCTCGTCCCAATCTTCGGCAAACTTCTTTTCTGAGCAAAGATTCGCTCGGGTTTTTTTTTTCTCTCTCTCTCTAGCGTTTCATTCGTAAAGAATGATCCGGGATATAAAAATATGAAACTGATAAGTGGAAGCAGAAATGAAAGCTTTGTGAATGGAGGAAGGAAGGGGAAAAATCCCGTCGACCAGCAACAAATCCAAAAGGATCGAAAAGGCTTTCTGAAAGAAAATGCGCTTGCCTTCGCCGAGTGCGCCTGGGGTCTAATCTAGGTCAGCTGCCAGAAAGAAACAGGCCCAGCATTACTATTTTAAGGCTTTATGGCTATTCGGATGACTCTAGGATGATTCCACTTTATAGAGTGCACGCACCTACGAGGATGCTTCCCCGTTACACTCGCCACCGACCCGAGTCCATTTTCTCCCCCAGCTTTTGCCCATGGCTTAGGAATTCCGAATCATATATAGTCTATTAATACGGTATAAACTGATTGCTCGTGGATTTCCTCTTCCTTTCGAACGCGGAAAACGAAATACAGGGTTCTTCGTCACGCGTTATCTACCTTTTGATTGACGAAGTGAACGGGTTGACTTTCATCAACATATAGAGTGGCACATTTGAGAATGCGTACAGTATAGATAACTTGCGCGTGACGTCACGCAGCTCGTGGGCGTGGCTAATGCGGCTCGATTTACATTGTGGGCGTGTTATGGGGTACATGAATCTGAGAATCGTGGCTCTAATTATCATTCGAAAAACTAAGAAAATGCCCCATTAGATACTATCACTTACTCAAGAATAGATTTTTTAATCCGAATTTAAGTAGATATTTTGATTTTGTTTTGCCCTACAAATCAAAAAATTATATAAATTTTCTCGTTTATTTCTAAATAAATCTATATAAATAAAAATGTAAACGTCGATCTGTTCCTGGTAAGTGAACTCCCAAAAGTTCTTCACCGATTGCTTTC
>JAQGAO010003731.1:0-16453 GCA_034697705.1 Ommatoiulus sabulosus | reverse complement strand
ATTTGGTTATTAATCCTGCAAAGATTTTCCAGGGTTCCCCCAGAACATTAATTTTCAACTTCCCTGACTTTGCGAGGCTTTAAAAAAATTTCCCTGACCAATGACAATGTCAAAAATTGACATATTTTTCAAATTCGACACAGGATAATATTTTGCAAAATTTACCAATGACAATTTTGAAAATTAACGTAGAAAATTGTTATGACAATTTTGTATACAGAAAAAGTAGAAAGTTTTGCAAATTTATCCTCGAAAAACGTGGAAAAAATTTGCAAATTTGTCCTCGAAAAACGTGGAGAATTTTGCAATTTGGTCCCCGGAAAAAGTTAGAAATCTTGCAATTTTGTCCAAAACGTTGAAAATTTTGAAATTTAGTCCTCGGATAATGTGCAAAATTTTACAAATTTGTAATCTTGAAAGGTGGAAAGTTTTTGCTATTTTGTCCTCAGAAAACGTGGAAAAATGAGTCATTCTTCCCTGATTTCTCCCCGACTTTTCCAGACATTTTCAAGTTCCCGGACTTTTCCAGGTTTTCCAGGTCTGGGGGTACCCTGTTTTCTGCATATCCTGCATTTTATGCCACAGTGTTCAAGTGACCTTTCAATGCGTTGTTTAAAATGGCCAGTATTCCACTTTAAATGTTCCCAACCAATGTTTCAGTATTGGGTTTTCAATGTTTGGTGTTTTTGGCAAAGGAGATGTATTTGGAATTATGTTTAAGATTGGACAGTATATCAGTATCGTATAGTACGAGAGCAGAGGTACGTATAAGGCCACATCACGCGGTCCTTTCATCGAATCAACAACTAAAAGAACTCCGGGTATTTTTCGCCAATGGATTTAATGAAATGTCACGTGATATAAGCATGCTGACGACATCTGCATAAGGTCCATTTCCCCGTTACATGTTCTGACAAGGTGGTACTGACATTCCTAAATCATTTTAGAAATGTGCCTTAGCATATTAATTCAACACACCAAGACAACAATCTTAATAAGGGGCATTCCCTAGTTCCTGTCATCCATGATGGACAATTATTTTTCAGTGAGTCATCAAATCATCCATGTATTTAGCGTGACATCGCAGCCACAGATCTGACGGCAACAAGTGACAAAACAACTATACTAGCCAGCGCCATCTTTATTAGTCATCATTTGTTGACAATCGACCATGGACAAGCAGATGCCATCAATTCCAAAAATTCCAACAATTCGTGTTCAAGAATTTCAAGAGACCACAGATTCATGCAAAAATTCCATTTCGCTTTATTACCAGCAGTGGGGAGACCCAATAACCACCAGTTAAGATAGCATCATTCCTCAAGGCCCAGTTAGCCAGACTGCAATCTCGCACTTATGCGGAAAAAAACCTCGCACAAAAACTACAAAGATCTTGAGGCTTCCAACAGAAACGCAGTTTCCAACCATCGTCCAGCGCCCCTACGGCATCGGGGTTTTTTCCAAGCATCATCTTGGAAAATCCCTACAGGCGGCCATCTTGAAACGGGCCCCACAACCCCAAAAATCATCACGGACAACGACACAATCAAGACAACAACAAAGACGACTTTAAATGGAAGACTACGTTTGCGTACCCTGACTACGGGAGGGACGACATTGTTGGCGGCCTCGGGCCTCTGATGTACGTGATGCGGTTCTCGGAACTCCACATGATGGGGTCGATGGGGCCTGTAGTGGGCCTGGTTCTCCAGGTTAGGCTGGATGTGGGTGACGAACTGGGTCATCTCGGCAAAGAGTCACTCGCGACTGAGGAACGGGGATGGTGGGGTGAGGGGAGGGGGGGTGAGGGGGACGACGATGGCGTATATCCGAGGGCCGCAAGAACCGCCGCCGATCCGTTGGTTCGGTGAGGATCAGGATCAGGATCGGGATCTGAGAGCCGATTCCGGAGCGCTGCAAACTGTTGGATCTTGTCGGTGTGATTCTCGCCGAAAATTGTCAGCACGTGGTCCGTCCGACGTCAGCCACTAGGAGAGGTTCTTCAGGGGGGTTGGCACAATCGGCGCTGAAATCGGTGGACGAAAGCAAGATCGCGCCACAGTCGACGTTCTCCATCAATTGGAAAGATGGAGAGAAGATGGAGTCACGTAGCAACAACAGCATTCCCCCGCCGGGTGCATCATGGGAAAACGCAGCGCGCGACGCATGCAACGCAACGCAGCTTGCGTACGAACGAAAAAAAAAAAAATATGATTTCGCAGCCACTGACAGCCCGATGAATCAACTCGTCCGCTAGTCCAATCTGCGAAACTGCCAATCGCGGACCCGGAATCTGACCACGTGCGGAACCCCGACCGGCGCGGGAATTGCTATGCCGCCCACGTGCTTCCGGGCGCCGCGGCCCCGTTCCTGGGCCCGTGTTCGAACCGGACGGATGACAGGATTTGAAAGGGGACTGACTATAATTGCCATGGTAGTACAATTGCATTTCCTGGTTTTGGGACTGCGCAACCTTAAGGTTCGGACTGGCACCTTAAGGTTCGGTGTCACCGTTGGAATATAATTGGGTGACGTTTATACCGGAATACGCATCTCAGGGTTCCCCCAGAAATTTCATTTTCAACTTCCCTGACTTTTCCAGGTTTTTGAAAAAATTTCCCTGACCAATGACAACTTGAAAAATTGACATATTTTCCAAAATTGACACTGGAAAATATTTTTTAAAATTTACTAATAACAATTTTGAAAATTAACGCAGGAATTTCATTCGTATAAAATGTTGAAAATTTGTGCTCGGAAAAAGTGGCAAATTTTGCAATTTTATCCTTGGAAAATTTGTACTCGGAAAACTTAAGAGAATTTGGCAAATTTGTATACGGAAAACGTGGAAAATTTTGCTAATTTGTACTCTGAAAACGTAGAAAATTGTGTAAATTTAATTGTACGTGGAAAAAGTGGAAAATTTTGCAAATCTGCACTCATTTTTGCAAATTTCTACTCGAAAAATGGGCCCTGAGCTAATCTTGTAGACGTATTAATTTTGGATCGCCATGGCTCATGCGTTGAATTTCCCTGACTTTTTCAAAATAAACCATTCTTCCATGACTTTTCACTGACTTTTCCAGGTCATTTTCAAGTTTCTGACTTTTCCAGGTTTTCCAGGTCTGGGGGAACCCTGCATCTTGCCATAACGCAACCCACCCACCCACCCACCCTAATCGAAAGTGACACAACTTCAAACTGTCAATTTCTGATTTAAAACTGTATTCCGTCAGTAGAAATGAGCTCTAAATTCAGTAAAAACGACATCTGTGGATACATTATCATTATTATTATACAGGATCTCACTCCCTAATCAAAAGTGACAATTTTTAAGTCAAATGAAATGAGCTCTTATGTTCAGTAAAAACGATATCTATTGATACCATTATTATTATTATTATTATTATTATTATATTACACCCCCTAAGCAAAAGTAACAACTTAAAACTGTCAATTTCCGATTTAAAACGGTATTGAGTCAATTGAAATGAGTTCTGTATTCAGTAAAAACGACCTTTGAGGATACCATTAGCCTATTATTATGATTATTATTATTATGGTCGTAGCCATAGTTTTGGTCAAATATTACTTAATTTATATTGAGTGATACATGTATAATTTGCATTAGAACTTACTGTACTTTATCTCAAAACGAAAAAAAGATTTCGAGTTGCGCAAATTGATGATGCGGCTGTGCGATGTTTTCATTTTAAGAGCAATATATTTGTGAACTTCATTAATTCTATGCGTATTAATTGACAGCATTTTGTTACGTTTAATACTCCATTTTCCCTTTTATTATAATAATAATAATAATAATAATAATAATAGTTCATTCATTCAAACATGAAAAGGTTTTACGAGGAAGTTGGATTAGTAAACAAATTAAACATATTTTCGAGAACTTATTTTTAGAGTGGACATGTCAGTTATGCACGATTACTCTCATACGTTTAGCAGATTGCTCAACATCCAATTCTGGAATTTTATGGGCAATGAGCTTATAATCAAATGTTTTAGAGGTGTAATTTTAATGTTGCAGCCTCATGTCATGTTGCCAGGAAGCTGGCAAATTATTTCACTAGACAAATAATAAGAAGTCCAGATCATATTTTGTCATAAGTTAAGGAGATGTCATGTCATTATCTATTTTCAAAGATACTTGTGTTTTCTTTAAAACGTGGTGTAGTTCTAAGATGCTCATCAAATATTCTACACAGCATCAATCTAATGACCAAGTTGTATTTAAATTACCATGTCTTTTAAGAAGAAATGCTGAAATTTCCAATTATTTTTAATTTTTATTAAAAATACTTGGAAATTTCAGCATTTTTCAGCAAATTTCAGCAAATTTCCATTCTGATGAAGGTCTTCTGAATTTTGCTCCTTTCAACTATGTCCACACTACAAAATTTTTAAATTTTGTGGTGAAGGTTGCATGTTGTCCAAACTCTGTACAACGTATCACATGGGCATTTCAAACAGAACAGTTGCATTGTTTCTAGCTCGATAGCAAGTTCAAGACAGCATTATTTAGCATACCAATGGCATCGCACTGTCAACTCAAGGGACACTGCACATTTCATTAACAAGGTGATCTTGGGAAGCTCCATATCCCACATTCCATCGAATGTCAGCAACAGATGGGAAAACACTGTCACCTAAAACAATTCGAGGAGGGAATTTCATCAGAAGCAGTTTGTATCCGGTGGAATTTTGTCTGGTTCCTTGTTAGCTTCATGCCAATAGACTAGGGGATTCTGACAACATAATCTAAGAACCTCTTCAAGAGATGATATTGTCTCTGAGACCTACTGGCCTTCGACAAACAACGGCTACCGAATTTGCCTGACATTGGAAGCGGGGCAAACTTTTCTTTTGCTATTTGGGGAATTTCGAACTGTATGGAGTTCTTTTTCTGACATACATCACTTCGAAAGCAATTTCATAGAAATGGAGAAAACACAGATGAGGGAACTTGATTAAATTTGAGGATGTTTTCAGAATGAAATTGGACTGCCCGCAGCGTTAAATATCTGTGAACATCCGTTCGTTGCAAGAAAGGACTTCTAGTTCAAGATACTGTAGATTTTACCTTTCGACCCATGTGCCACCGGAAATAACTGTTTGATAAACTTTAAAATTCTTACATTTTTAATTTTAAAATTCTTCGATTTATTTTTTGAAATAGAACACGACAAAGTAAACCGAAAATATACCACAGATCTGAGATCCCCATAACAGTATTGTTCCAAAATTGAAAATGTTGAGTTGTGTCACTTCAGCAGCGGTGATGCGATATTTTCAAATAATAACAGGGTTCTCCCAGAATGTCAAATTCGAAAATCCCTGACTTCTCCCTGAGCAACGACAAAATTGACAAAATTAGCTTGAAAAGTTGTTGAACATTTTACATACTTGTCGGAAAATGTGGACATTTTTGGAAATTTGTACTCGGAAAAAGCTGTAAATTTTAAAAATTAGTACTCGGAAAAGGTCGAAAATTTTTCCAATTTGTCCTCAGAGTCTGTTGAAAGTTGTAGGAATCTATACACTCGTAAACAATTGAAAATTTTGTAAATTTGTGGTCGAAAAACTTGGAAAATTTCGCAAGTTTGTCTTCGGAAACTGTCAAAATTCAGTAAATTTGTCCTCGGAAAATATTGAAAATTTAGCAAATTTGTATCGAAAACTTTTTAAAATGTTTGCAAATGGGCCCCGAGCTAACCACGTACAAAAGCATTAATTTTGGATCGCGACAAAATTAACACGTTGAATTTCCCTGACTTTTTCAAAACAATTCATTCTTCCCCGACTTTTCCAGCGCTAGGTGTCAAAGGTTTGGGGAACACTCCATAATACATGTACTTTCTTGACAAAATTCTTAGCAAAGCGAATATGGGTTTGTAAATTGCCTTAAAAAACGGCATTTATTCCAAATTTTCCCCGTTTCCAACATTTATCAAAAAAATCAGATAAAATCTTCAATTTCCAACGGGCTTCGCTGCAAGTTTCCAATGCAGAAATTCAGTGATCCAGTCAAGAATTGAATCATCTTTTTTGAACATATTCCCATGTACCCACAAAGATCAGTTTATTGTATATTCAACGGCAGTTCTGCCAGAGCAATCCATAGATTGTTCAGCAAAGATGACGGTCATTTGATATTTGATACTGGAACATTCCCGACTCATTCAACGGCAGTTCTTGCAGAGCAACCAATGTCCATGATTTGATCAGCAAAGATGGCGGTCTAGGAGAACTGGCAGAACTGCGACGTTAAATATATAACGCCGCAGTTCTGCCAGAGCAATCCATAGATTGATCAGCAAACATGGCGGTCATCTGATATTTGAAACTGGAACATTCCCGGCTCATTCAAAGGCAGTTCTTGCAGAGCAATCAATGTCCATGATTTGATCAGCAAAGATGGCGGTCTAGGAGAGTGCATTTCGATTTCCATTTCTTCCAGAAACCTTCTGTTACATTACATAATGCGTTCTTCCAATAACCCATGATTGAGTTAAGAATCTGTACGTAGCAAAGACGGCACCGCAAATATTTACATAGGACTTTTCGTCGACGATTTACGACAGTCGTGGGCGACTACATGTCCACCCCCGCATCTACATAATGCGTTGCCATGACGACCGAACGACTGCTTTCCCATCGACGATCACCGATGGGGGAAATACGACGAGGTGAGTGACCTCCCCGTGCAATGGAACTGCCCTTTTCCACTTCAAATTTTAATGAAGGTGATGGGCGTTGGATGAAGGACAAAACAGATATGATTTTAATATGGTCGGCCATCTTTCCATTAGTTTTTTTTTTTTGGTTCAGACCTATTCAGGATCAAGAGAAATGACCGAATAAATGGAGAAAATGATCTCCCTTTAGGTGGTTGCCATGGCAACCCCCCAGCATCCGAAGCGGGGGTGGCCTTCTTCTGCACAGACAATCGAAAGAAGCTTAGATTCAAATTTCAATTGGTGAAAGGCCAATTTTTTCCCCACTTTATTGTTGGCACAACCGTTTTTATTTCGACTTGTTTATCAAATGGCAACATCGAGGATCCGTGTACCGTAAACGCACCCTCGCACCCAAGGGCAGATGCTTTTTTTTTGGAACTTCGAACGATTTACGTAAATTTGGATCTATTCTGAAGCAAATGTCGAGGCCATTTATGCTAACTTAAAAATGGAAGAAAGAACAAAAAAAATTTTTTTTTTGATAATATACGGTACAAGCCGGAAAACACGGCTTTGCCCGGGTTGTACAGGCACAATTCAAATTAATTTCGGAAGTTGCTCATGGTCCTTTAATTATGCATTATTGTAACCTGATTAATTTGTATATCATAAATGCAAACCATAATGCTGAAAAGCCCGGCATTGCCCGGAACGTTACTAAAATTCTGATGACGTCATCGATTTAATCGGACATTTTTTTTTATTTTATCGGATATTTTCTGAAGATTTAATCGGACATTTTCTGAAGATTTAATCGAACATTTTCTGAAGATTTTATCAGACATTTTCTGAAGGTTTGTAATCGGACATTTTTTTGATGACTTACTAATCGGACATTTTTTTGATGACTTAATCGGACATTTTGTTAACGATTAATCGGACATTTTTTGAAAATGTCATCGCACATTTTGTTAACGATTAATCGGACATTTTTTGAAAATGTCATCGCACATTCCCAACCGACCTGCCACATCCATACATACATACATACCCATCCACCCACATACATCTCTTCTTTATATATACAGATTTTTATATATTTGAGGAACAAACAAAGAAATTATGAAAAATTTAAAATTAACAGAGGAAAATCTTGTTTTAGAAAATGTTGAAAGTTTTAACAATTTGCATTCGGAAAATGTTGAAAGTTCTAACAATTTGTATTCGAAAAATGTTGAAAGTACTAACAATTTGTATTCGGAAAATGTTGAAAGTTTTAACAATTTGTATTTGGAAAATGTTGAAAGTTTTAACAATTTGTATTCGGAAAATGTTGAAAGTTTTAACAATTTGTAATCGGAAAATGTTGAAAGTTTTATCAATTTGTATTCGGAAAATGTTGAAAGCTTTACAATTTGTACATGTATTCGGAAAATGTTAAAAGTTTTAACAATTTGTAATCGGAAAATGTTTAAAGTTTTAACAAGGTGTTTGGAAAATGTTTAAACTTTTAATAATTTATACTCTGAAAAAGCTAGAATTTAGCAAATTAGCCCTCTAAAACTGCTGAAAATTTTGTGAACTTGACATCGGAAACTATTGAAAACTTTGCAAATATGTCCTTTGAAATAGTTGAAAATTGTGCAAATTTGTACTGTTTAAATTTTTTCCTTTGACATTTTTGCAAATTTGTACAGGGAAAATTTTAAAATTTTTGCAAATGGACCACGAGCTAACCACGTAGAAGCATTTAATTTTGGATTGTGACAATAACATTACTACGTTAAATTTCCCTGACTTTTTCAATTAAGTCATTCTTCCCTGACTTCCAGAAATTTTCAATTTCCCTGACTGGGTTTTCCAGTCCAATTTTCAATTAACCTTACCAGACGCTATACCTCAGGGGTCAACCATAATGAACGTCGACAGGCTGCGTGGGAGGGCAAACGTTGAACATTATTAACGAGGGGGGAGGACGTCTAAGTCTTTGTTGACGTCAATAGCCTCAGCGTTTATGATCCCAGCAGAGATAATGGGCCTATACTACGTTTATAAATAAATGCCTTATAAAGACCAATCTTCACGTTGAAAATTTGTATTGATTGAATTTTTTTTGGCTCTGCATGGAGTGATCCAATATTCTGCGGTGCATCTCCGAGACCAAGTTGTATTTTCGGTCAGTTGTGGCGTCGGTGCTGAAGAAATTTTTTATTCGACTTCCCTGACTTTTCCAGGTTTTTAAAGAAATTTCCTTGGCCAACCACAAAACTGACACACGATTTTCAAAATGGTGGATAACAATAGCATAAAGTGTTTTGAATCGATATTTTTAAAAATTTACCAATTTTACAAAATTTACAAAATTTACCATCGATATTTGGAAAAATTTACAAATGTCAATTTTGAAAAATTGTGTAACATTTTTTTTTATTCGGAAAATGTTGAAAGTTTTGCAAATCTGTACTCGGAAAAGGTTGTAAGTATTGAAAATTTGTAAACTGAAGAAGTTGAGAATTTTACCAATTTTTCCTCGAATTATGTTAAAAATTGTGCACATTTATTCTTCGAGTATGTAAAAAATCTAGTAAACATGTTATTTGAAAATGTTTAAGATTTTGCAAGTTGATCCTCTGAAAAATTGAAAAATTTTGCAAATGTGTCCTCGATAAATGTCTACAAAAATTACAAATGTGTCCTCATTAAATTTTTTAAATTTTTCAAATGGTTCTTCGAAACTGTTGAAAATTTTTCAAATTTATACTCGGAACAGGTTAAAAAAAATCTTGTAATATGTCGTTTGGAAACGTTTAAAATGTTGCAAGTTTATCCTCGAAAAAATTGAAAATGTGTCCTAGGAAACTATACATTTTGCAAATGTGTCCCCGGAAACTATTGTAAATTTTGAAAATTTGTCCTCGGAAATTGCTGAAAAGTTTAAAAATTTGTACTGACAATTTTTTTAAAAGTTTGCAAATGGGCCCTGAGCTAACCACGTTCAAGTGTTGGAGCATTAATTTTGAATTGTGGCAAGATTAACACGTTGAATTTCCCTGACTTTTTCAAAATAGTCATTTTCCCCTGGCTTCTCAAGTTCCTGGAACTTCCAGGTTTTCCAGGTCTGGGGGAACCCTGTGTTTTTTAATATATGGGTCCAGGAATCCATTTTAATAGCACACAGTGCGAATTACGTTTAGATTTTACTAATCATCCAGCACATACACGTAAATGGATGTAAATCCGTAAATGAAACAATTTTTTGGCAACTGTTGAGGCCATTTGTTTCGTTTGGAAGGGGAACGAGGCGGTATCGAATGTTCATTTTTGAGGGGGAAATGAGGGGAGAAGACCATAAGGGGTTCCACATTTTGAATAACTAATAATTCTAACATACATGTACATGTACCCCCTAAAGCCATTCATAAAAATCATTCATGTCTGGAGTCTGTCCAGCCTCGATGAATGAACTTGGGGGGGGGGGGGGTTCTTATCAATGGTATGCTTCTGGTACTCAGCCTGGTAGGGCAAGTGCGGCGAATCCATATGTGGGGTCAAGGACACCAAAGATGCCAACAGAAAGCTTTGTTCGTTGTATCGGTTTAAGCCAAATGTGGATTTTCGAATATTTTTACAAACTTTCCTATTTCCATCTCAAGAAGATGCTGGTGTTGCCATCTGGAAATCTCACATTTATGAGGGAGGGAGGGTATTTCCCCTCCAAGAAAATAATCCATGGCATACAAGGGTCATGTACAGACTGCAGTTATCAAAATAATTAACCAATTCTAAAACTCTTACCCACCACACCCAACCTGGTAATAATTTCGTATCATTTGTAAACTTTGATTTCGTTCTAAACGTAAATACAGTTCAACATCGTTTAAGACGAATTTCAAGGTACGTCAAAATTTATTCGTTTAAACCGTAGTTCGTATTATCAGCCGTCATGACAAAATAAAAGCTTCAACAATACGAACTTCAATTTTTTCAAAATTTGGATAAAATCCTACCCCGCGTATATGAATGGGGGGCTTACATGAATTTAAAATGATTTTAAACAAATTTCCCTGACCAACGAAAAAACTGACATATGCCAATGTTAGCCACGATTTTGCAAATCTTGTTTCGCATCGATATTTTGTAAAATTAGCTTGTCAATTTTTCTGAAAATTTTACTAATTTGTATTCGGAAAATGTTGCAAATTTTGAAAACTTGTATTCTGTAAAGGTTGAAAATTTGTCCTCGGAAAACTTGAAAATTTTACAAATCTCTATTTGATAAAAGTTGAAAATTGTGAAAATTTGTCGTCGGAAACTGTTGAAAATTACTTGAAAACAGTTGAAATTTGTGCACATTAGTGCTGGAAGAGGTTGGAAATCGTGCAAATTTGTATTACGAAAAGTTTGAACTTTTTTAAAATTTGTCCTAGCTCACAAACTGTTAAAACTTTTACAAATATGTACTCTGAAACTGTTGAAAAATTTGCAAATGTGTCCTAGGTATAAATTTTTAAAATTTGGCAACTTTGTTTAACTGTTGAACATTTTGTATTGAAATTTTTTTAAATTTTGCAAATGGTCCCTGAAATAACTACGTGGAAACAATTTTGGATTGTGACAACATTAACATGTTTAATTTCCCTAACATTTTCAAAAATATGTCATTGTTCCCTTTTCCAGACATTTTCAAATTCCGTAAACTTTAAGACAGAGTTTTAAAATGTCTGGAAAAGTCAGGAAAGAATGACCTATTTTTTAAAAAAAGTCATGGAGCTTCAACGTATTGATGTTGTCACAATCCAAAATGAATGCTTCTAGTACAATTGAATTTGCAAAATTTTCAACAATTTCAGATAACAAATGTGAAAAATTGTCAGCACTTTCCGAGAACAAATTTGCATATAATTTTCAGCAGTTTCCAATAATTTGACTGAAATGTATTTTCAAATTCCCTGACTTTTCCAGGTTTTACAGGTCTGGGAGAACCCAAGGTAGTGTTGCCAGCCTTCCATGTTGAATCCTGATTTCGCATGATGAATGCACTTTACACACCTACATCACAGTATTTGTATATCCAGTTCCAAAGTAATTCTGGTTCAGTTTATTTACTTGGTCCTTTAGCTTTTGTTTGACGGAAATAAATTGCGTTTTCAAGTCGACTCTAAACAAAGCAGCTTCATAACCAAAAGGTCATCCACTCTCTGGCAGGGCATGACCTCTCCCTTTCTGAAGCACAATTGCGTCTTGCCGCCATGATTAACATAATATGACCTCCACAACCTCCATATCTTAAGTTACTAATTTCAATTAATTCCTTGGCTGCTAAGAATAAAACTGTCTTGTCCGTTAGACCCACGAGAAAACAACTGTTGTCGTTGTTATTTCTGGAAATTAAGCCTTAATTACAGTATTACAAATTTCATTTTAGTTTCGAAAGCAGATTTTTCCAGAAATTTAATATTCAACTTCCCTAACTTTTCCAGATTTTTAAACAAGTTTCCCTGACCAATGACAAGGTCAAAATTGACATATGCCAATGTTATCCAAGGTTTTTCAAAATCTAAACAGGACATTAGTCAATATTTTGAAAAATATACTATTGACAATTCTGAAGATTTTGCAAATTTGTATACTCGGAAAAGGTTGAACCTTTTTAAAATTTAAACTCCGAAAACATTAGAAACTTTGTAAATTTGTAGGCGGAATAGCTTGGGAATTTTGTAAATTTGTCATCGGAAATCTGTTGAAAATTTCGCAAATTTCTCCTCGGAAACTGTTCAAAATTTTACAAATTCGTACTCGAAAACGGTTCAAAATTTCACAAATCTGCACTCGACAACAGTTGAAAATTATGCAAATTTCTCCTCGGAAACTGTTGAAACGTATGCAAATTTGTTCTCGGAAAGTGCTCACAATTTTGCAAATTTGCACTAGAAATTGTTGGAAATTTTGCAAATTTGCACTAGAAATTGTTGGATATTTTGCAAATTTGCACTAGAAATTGTTGAAATTTTTGCAAATTTGTACTAGAAAATTTTTACAAAATTTGCAAATGGGCCCTGAGCTAACCACATAGAAGCATTCATTTTGGATTGTGACAACATCAATACGTTGAACCATGACTTTTTTTAAAAAATAGGTCATTCTTCCCTGGCTTTTCCAGAAATTTTAAAGTTGTGTGACATTTTCAGGTCTGTTTTAACCCTGTTTTTGCGTGCTGCTAATTATCATTCCGCATTGTACACTGCGCATGTGCGCGCAGTAATTTGTTTCCCCTTTAAGATGGAGACAAGAAGCTGCATTCTTCGAGCTTTTCCTGTTGTGTTTATTTATTTGCAACCCAAAAACAAACCAACAATCAATGATTTCAGGGTTGCCAGCTCCATTTCCTGCATAGCTGCATTACACATGTGCAGTTTTTACGTTGGGCAGCTAGGCTATACCGCATTTCACTTTGTATTTCCTGTTATTTGTTATAATAATCAATGTCCCCTTGTTATAAGAAATCAAATGCGGATGTCATTGTCGTGTGTAAAAGCTTGATTGTTCTTGGTAAGCATGCTTTCACCCCATAAGCTTTAATAAGAGAACTGGGCGTGTCAAGCTACATGTAGCCTATACTGGATTTCAGGATACATACTGTAAATGTAGCTCAAACATGGCAGCTTCCTTTGTGTTAACTGTATTATAATAATAACATCAACAATGTGGGCAATCACATTTTATGAACGTCACAAAATATAAGAAGCCTTTCTCCCCCTTGAAAATAGTGCGGATTGTCATGGACGTCGAAATTTGTTCGTTTAAACCGAAGTTCGTATTATCCAAAACATGATTTCAGCAATAATAATCAAAGTTTCATCGAAGTTTGGATATAAACCTACCCCAGGTAAATGAATGGGAAGGTACTGCAATTTTAATCGGGTAATTCCCCGTGATAACGTACCGTGATAATATTAGGTTCCCCAAAAATTTCATTTTCACCATCCCTGACTCTTCCAGGTTTTTAAACAAATTTCCCTGACCAATGACAATGTCAAAACTGACATATGCCAAAGAATGTTATCTACAATTTTGCAAAATCGACACAGGACAATATGAAATATTTTGCTAAATTTACTAATGACAAAATTCTTTAAAAATTAACCAAGAAAAATTTTACAAATTTTACAAATTTTTCCTCTGAAAAGGTTCAGAATTTTGCAAATTTGTCCGCTTGATCTGTTTAAAATGTTGCACATTTCTCCCCGGAATCTGTTTAAGATGTTGCACATATTTCTCCCCGGAATCGTTTAAAATGTTGCATATTTCTCCCTGGAATCTGTTGAAAATGTTGCATATTTCATCTCTTAAACCATTGAAAATTTTACAAACATGTACTCGAAAACAGTAGAAATTTTTGCAAATTTGTGCTGGAAAACGTTGAAATCTTGCAAATTTATATTACGAATAGTTTGAAAATTTTGCAAATTTGTGCTCGAAAACTAAAAAATTTTGAGATGTTAATTACTCGTAAACTGTTGAACATTTTTCAAATTTGAACTCGAAAACGTGGAAAATCGTGCAATTTTATCCTCTGAAACTGGTGAAAATTTTGCAAATATTGCCGATTTGTACAGGAAACAATTTCATTTTGGATTGTGACAACATTAATACGTTGAATTTCCCTGACATTTTCAAAATAAGTCATTTTTCCCTGACTTTTCCAGACATTTTCAAGCTCCCTGACATTTCCAGGTCTGTGGGAACCCTGATTCCTAATTTGTATACTAAACTATACAAACTTCCAACAGACATCAGGATGATATTTTTAATTTGGCATTTCCCCTCCACCTAAACTATTACACAATACGTTTTTAACGAAACCAACATTTTTTTTTATTTCTCGGCATTTAAGACAAGATTTTATGAGGAAGTTCTCAATTTTGCCAACACATTGAGGTCAGCAGCACAAAAGCGTTTGGGAAACCACTAGTCTAGACGCATTATCGTTTCAAACGGAATCATCCAGCCAATTTCACGCCAGTCATATGGCGCCATCTAGCGAACGCCAAGCGCACTACAAAGACAAGGGGGAACCAAAAAGTACCTCGGTTGTTCCCGTCTCCAAACAAACAAAATGTTTACAGATTTGGACTTTTCTCAGGATATCAGCGTTAATAATCAATCTATCAACTCACTGGTGCGAAAATTAAGTTCCCTGTTTACTATCTCACGTTTCCCATTAAAACGCACCCTAAAAGACTCGTCTGCAAACCACGAGCCCCTCAAGGGTGAGAATGCGTGGGTGGGGGGTAGGAGGGGAGAAGTGGAACGAAAAAAAAAGTATTCAGAAGGCCGAAACAGGGTCAACGTCCAAGTGAGCATGGGAGCTAAGGGTCATTACAGCTTCCTTCTCGTCCAATTTCACTTTTTAGTTTCTATACACAATGCCTCATAAATAAGCCGGAGAATAAAAAAGTTGTTAGCGGAGTTCAGAACCAAGTTCAGGAACAAAAAAACGGGATGAAATCAGTCACTTTAAGTACTGGAATTAGCCAATTGATTATTAGCTCATTAGTAATGACCACTCATCAGTGGGTCACTAACCTCATTTCTGATTCATGATTAGAAAACTCCAAAACTGTCAAAACTTTGACGAAATAATTCATCAAAACTGTCCAAGAAAAAATTCGTCAAAACTGTCCAAGTCTTCCATATTTGGAAGTTCTCGCCTACTTTTCTGCTAAGTTCAAAGACCGAGTTCCAGAAAGAGTTGCGAATATGCAAATGAATGATATTGTGTCCGAACACATTAAGAAATTCGATCAGTTACATGTTCTGAAGATGAATCGGAAATCTAGATAAATTTTATTTCTAAGCCCTGTTATGTTTTACATTTGAAACTTTGCATAAATAAAATTCGTTATTTATTCAGCGAAACCAGAAAACTACTCAAATACGTCCAAGTTCTGTTTTCCGAAAAAGTAACCTAACCTAGAAGTGAAAATTGTTGTTAAGCTTTATCTAATCTTCAGAGTACGAATTGATTTTTTTCAAGGATCAACAATCCACTTAGATAACGCGCAAATATTTCGGAAATTCCTGAAAAATTACAAATAAAGAACTATACATGCACGTTCATTAATAACGTCATTAAATCCAAAAATTTTGCATTATTCATTACATTTCAACTTTATGCGTTTCTAAGCAAAGAAGCGTGTATCCGCATGTGCGCAGTAATGACTTTTCGCAATCATTCTGCGCATGCGCGTGCACGTAGTGGCGCAAAATGAAAATACGAGTCAGGAATGCGTGAGGCGGAATATTTAAAATAAGAGTGTTGTCAATGGGATGAAACCTACACGGTCAATGCTAATGACAGTATTAATTATGAGCGAAACCTGTATAATCGTTATAAATGGTGGTAGCCACACCCACGACCCTAATTGAAACAAACGACGCCCCAGTAATGATGCCAAAATCCGAATTTTCATCATTACCGGCCATCGCTTTACGTTTTCACCCTAAACTATCGTTCTTAACGTCACCTCAAAAGGTCATGACAGTATTAATAAACGTGTATAGTTCGCTTTACTGATACCACGCGTAATTTATAGCGAACTGTACTCGTTCATTCATATTGCCATCAATTATAATGGCATTACCTCCAAAAATTTTGCATAAAACGCTTTCATTACATTTCAACATTCCACGTTCAATTAAAAAGCCTATGGGTGGGAGCACATTGAGACTTAAATTAAGAAATTTACTTACCGACC
>JAQGAO010003730.1:0-16454 GCA_034697705.1 Ommatoiulus sabulosus | reverse complement strand
AAGTTTGTAAGGGGTCCGTCAGATTGTTTAAATATTGCAAGTGGTCCATGATGATGAACAGGTTAAGAAACCCTGGTAAAAAGCGAGTTCTTTTTAATGAGGTTCCACTGTACTTTATGCCTTTCCGCAGAATCTTGTGAATCTTTTTGTTTGCCAAAGGTCTAAGATTGTTCTACATTAGTTTTATCAATTGTGTCCATTAAAATTTTAAAAAAAAGTCATTTTCTTTAACATCGCCTTAAGCTGGTGTAGCTGCAAAGTTTTATGAATTCAACTAAAATGTATAAAATAGCGTTTTGCAGTTAATTGCTTCACAGCTGCTTTCTATGGAGTAAATTAATGCCCATTTTTTACAACGCCGATTTGCCTTTTCTGCGGTTAGTGTTCCTTCATCGTTCATGTCGCCAACCTGTTCCCCTGACCGTAATTGCTAAGTTTGGAAAGCCTTATATGCATAATATTGCAGTGTTTTGACGCACTGCAGAATTTTATATTTTTAGAAACCAGATGAAATCACTTGATTGGAACAATACTCCATGTAACATGTCCTCCAAAGTGTGAAATGTAAATGGAAGAGATTTTGGAAACTATCTCGAAAACTTCATGGGGTTTTCAAACCATGCAGCTTAATATGCAGACGCTTTAAATAGCGTCTGCTTAACTTCCCAAACAAGGTTGATGAGAGAGTTCACAAAACGTCTCTACTCGACTTTTTAAAAGATGATTTTTTTTGACTTTCATGGATGTATTTACCAGATTTCCAAATAGGTTTCACGAATCTCCGAGAGTCCCCATGGCTGCTTGGAATGACATTCCCTATAGGACTTACCAAAAAATTTTGCAGGCGTCTGCGTTCGGCTCTTCAAGTGGTAGGTGGTCATAGGAACGAAGAGATACTTTGATTTGCCACTTGTCAATATTTGTATATTTGCTAAACATTGAAAAAATTTGTCTTTCGATATTCAAAAGTCTAGATTGATAACGGCGTCTTGAAAAGTTGTGAAAACCCATCAGTTAATGCGAGCATTTCTATAGGACAGAAAAATCGATGCTGGTGATCCTGAGATTGCTCTTCTTCCTTAGACACTCGCTTCCTCAGACTTACCAAAATGTCTGTCAAGACTTCTCTGTTAGGTTCTTCAAGAGTCTCTTGCCGTACGATTAATAGAACGGATAGCGAAACTTTGATTCACCACATTGTTCAACACTGGAAACAACAATGGTAAAATTTGTTTTTATTCTGAAGTCTAGAAGAGTTCTACAAAACCATCCTTATTGATGCTTTCAGTTCTGGGACAAAAAAGCGACGCTGGTGATGCTGAGATTGCACTTCTTCTGTCTTCCTTTGACACTCGTTTCCTCAGACTTACCAAAATGTCTGTCAGACTTCTGTGTTAGGTTCTTCAAGAGTATCTTGCCATTTCTTCAAGTGGTAGACGATTAATAGAACGGAGGGCCATACTTTGATTCGCCACATTGGTCAACATTGGAAACAACAATGGTAAAATTTGTCTTTATTCTGGAGTTTAGAAGAGTTCTAGAAAACCATCCTTATTGATGCTTTCAGTTCTGGGACAATCTCCTGGGGCAGTCCATCGACACTCGCTTCCTCAGACTTACCAAAATGTCTCTCAGACTTCTCTGTTAGGTTCTTCAAGAGTCTCTTGCCGTACGATTAATAGAACGGAGACCGAAACTTTGATTCGCCACATTGGTCAACATTGGAAACAACAATGTTAAAATTGGTCTTTATTCTGGAGTCTAGAAGAGTTCTAGAAAACCATCCTTATTGATGCTTTCAGTTCTGGGACAAAAAAAAAGAGAGGCTGGTGATGCTGAGGCTTCGCTTCCCCATTTCTTCCTCAGACTCTCGCTTCCGGTTCGCCCACTTTCCGGCCGTCTTAAGAGGTTCGTCTGCGAAGAATCCCTCATCCTCCGTTGCGCCATAGTTCATTATCTCGCGCTGTTTATGGCATCTCTCCGCCTCCGCTCGCCTTGCAAGCTTGACAATTTTTCCGATCGACTTCGACAAAGTTGACTACTCTGCATTTATTATCCATTTAAATGTATGTATGGGTGGGTGCGCGTTTATCTGTGTCAGCTGTCGTCCTCGTCTTACGCTCGATACGCATTTTATTTGCATGCGAATAAATAGCGCCACCTAAATGGCGTGACGACATGTTCCCCTCGACGGGGGGAGGGTCTTGGGAGGGGGTCATACGTGACGCTGATGGCATATTGCGAAGAGCGACCCCCCCACCCCCTCTTCCTCCCCCAGCGCAGCCAATAGGCTTTCTAGCCGGCGCACCGCTCATTAGGGACTTTTTGCAGACAGGTTTATAAGTGCGGAAGACGTATGGGCCTCCTGAGATTCGCATCATCTCAGCAAAGCATATCTAAACGCGTTATTATGAGATTCAGCGCCAATGGCATTCTGCGTTCAGGCGCGGCGCCCATTCACACCCAATCCTATCTGGGTGGTTTTTTTCACGTTTTCAGCTGGTTTTTTGTTCGGGATTCTTATGTGCATATAAAAAGCACATTTCCAGGCTCGAAGATAGGCCGGTTTTATTCCCGCCATATCTTAATTTCCTCTCGGATCCGCAGAAAACGGGGTTATTTATTGGCAGTTTTTAATGGCGGCTCCATGGATGCGCCCCGAGGATGGCTTGACGTGTCCTGGACGCGGATATGCGAGAATCTGCTCGTCCCAGCGAAACTTGCGGAAATGAGGCGTAGTGCCGAAATGCGGGCCTGGGTTGTATACGTGCGCATCTTTTTTTTCAAAAATTGCCGATGCGGGGGGTCTAATTATGATTTTGGAGTTGGGTAGAAATTACATATACAAGTACATTCGAACCCTGATAAGTGGAAATCGACCCCGGCATCGAGATTTTGTCCACTTATCGGGTTTTTGCGTGATGCGCTCAAATTAGATCAGTTTCTGCCCAGATTAGTCAAATACAGTGGAGCTTAATCTCTTAGAAGAGCATTTATTGATAAAAAAAAACATACTAACAAAGCTTTATAACGAGTACATGTACATTCAGTAGTAAGATCTAGCAATAGAAGAGGAGAAACAGTAAAACGTACATGTTGATTAGCAGGAACATCAATAAAAGTAGTCAGAAATTTTCTTCAAGTTTTTGACCAACATAATACTGAACAATGTACTTACATTGATTAATATAGTACGGTACCTCCGTTTAATAGTGTAGAATGAAAGGCACGATTTTATTCAATTCTAGTACATCGTAATTCATGCGCATGTAGGCTACACTATACCGCATGCACTCACTGTTGTCAAATAGTTTTATATACTGAAAACAGGGAATTTTCCATATCCTGCTTTAAGTAAATGTGCCGTACTGACTGCTGCCAAAGATTCATTATAGACTGCAAGGTATGTTTTCCACTTATCCGGTCTTAAATATGCACAAAAGCTGCACATAGAGCTTGCAAATAATTGCCACATAGCCGTTTTTTTTCATTTAAGAGGTTTTAAAAAAAAACGTATTCAAAAAGTTCAGGTCTTTGAAATGTTTTGCATTTATCAGGTTTCTACTTATTTGGGTTCGACTGTACTGTTTATCGAAATTGTTTACTGCATAGGAATGTACTTGAACTGAGCAAGGTGAAGCAATGGACTTGTGATAAATTTCCGCTTTGTTTGATGCCTGAGTAGGAACAAATATCATTGTCTTAGTTAGAAATTTGTAGTAACTATTAGGAAGAACTATATGTTGTCTTATATCTTTCACGAGAAGAATCTATTTATTTCTCTAAGGAAGTTACTTAAAACGCCGAGCTAGTGTGAGATTCTTACCAATTTGTCTCAATTTTATGTATGCTAATGTAGGTGTTCACTGTCATTTGAGGCTGTATACAGTATGAATTATTTATGACGTCACACTAGAGGATTTTGAGATGTTCCTGTAAATTTTTGAGGCTCAGGAAAGTCGATACTAGAATACTTGAATTCATTTATGAATTTATTTCCCTTTATAGCATTATTCACATTAGCGCTTAGTACTGTTGTTATTTTCCTACTTTTTTTCGCAAACGTGAGAACATACAAATTCCTGCAGAACAAAGGTAAAGATGTTTTGTTGAAAGATCTCATTGACTTTGAGGAAATTTCTAGCCTCATAGAAGGCTCATCCTTCGTAGTTTAAAAGAGATTAAAGGTTTAATAAACTTATTGCTATCTAGGGAAACTCTGTTGTCTCGAAGGGGAAGTTAGTACCAGAATACTACTAGTACTTTGAACTACATTGTAGTATTTTGTTTATTCGGATCAATGTTAAATCATGTTAAGGCATTAAGGCTTTCGAAATAAAAACCAATATCGAAGCATTGGCTTAATTTTATTCACAGCTTCGACAATATTCAACAGTTCAACTTCAACTTGTTCATTATCCTTTTTAGTTTCTTTGTTGTCAGGAGTACGAAGGCGTTTCTCTTAAACTACTGTACTTGTAGTTCTTGAACCTACATTCTTACCAATTCGTCTTTCGTGTCATGGCATCGAAGAACTCGTTATCATTTTATTATATTTGCACACTATTCACATTGTTTTACCTGGACTTTATTTCACGAGTTGTTCGAGCAACCTCTCGTTTCTGATTGGTGGTTTTTCGCACTAAGGTGCTACTCTGGTAATGAATTCAACAAGATGAATTTTATGGACCTATCGTATATATTGCATACTTGTATGTGCGACAGTATAATATACTTAGGAGGTATCAGCGAGAAAAATCAAAATGTTGATAGGAAAAGTGTGAAGGTCAAATTTGGCATTTGATATTTTTGCTGAGTTGCTTAAGAATCAATCTCGGAGTCCGTATGTTTTCGTTGCAGTGTTGTTTCAATGTTTTCAGATTTTCCTCAAAATTGTATTGTGGAATTGCAATAACCTCTAATCGTCGAGGTTTTCTTTTTAATTTGACAGATTTATCTGGTTTTGTTGTTTCCTAAACACGTGTTTTTGGTCAGATCAAAAAGCAAGCGCTTAGTTTGTGCCAAGGTTCAAGCTGTGAAGGAACAAATTTCGTTTTTGAGTCATTTATAGTGTACAAGAGACAATTCAAATTAATTTCGTAAGTAGCCCGGCATTGCCCGGGCCTTTACTAAAATTCTGATGACGTCATCCAATACACGTCTTACGATGACATTCTTGTTAAAGATTAATCAGACATTATCGGTTAATCGGACATTTTGTCGAATTTTATCGCTATTTTTCTGTAAATTTTCAGCAAAACATTCCCCTTAAGAATCGGTACAAATGATTGCAGGCGTGTATTTAATTTCACAATGTTTTTATAACGCGGAAGGTAGAATATACGCTTACTTTGTACAGAAATTTATTGTTGTAAATATATTATAAGCGTGCATTTTTAAACTCTTCACCATGCATCATTTCATACTGCTAAGTAAAAGTTTTTGCTTTATGTCTATTACGGTCTATAGTGTATGACGTGAGGTTCAACTCTCCTTTAAGTTTCAGTTTTGGACCAATGGCCTCCCTTCCTTTTAAGTGCCTATTTTTAGGTTAGGCCTATGTGCATACGCCATTACGGGTAATACTTTTTTTCATATTTAATGGAATTTCTTATTGTGTTGATCATTTTTTTCCCCTGCTCGTTCATGTAATGCCATAACAAATGAAGGGCGTGAAGCAGCGCTGTGGGTATGTTCGTTTTTTTTTTTGTTTTTTTCCTCGATGCATAATGTGACCTAAGATAAATGGCGAACATCAAAGTAATTGTTTCTTCCGCGTTCTAATACGACGATAATAACAGGCTGGCATTGTGCATTTATTTTTCCATATCTCTCCGGGCGTGCTAAATATTGCATCAATAACGCTGCCTCCAAACGCATTTTCCTCCGTCTTCATCACTCTCCCAAGTTTTAGAGATGTTTACGAGATGATTGCATAATGAAAACTATTGTCTGCTCCCTCGGAGTAATTTGCAGGAGCGGCCATTTTGGTTTCTTGGCGCATGGCCGCCGGGGCGACGGTTCGGTGCTAATTAGGGCAGATGCGCTTGGTTTCCAGACTCCAAAAATATATCTTTGGAAATCTTCGCAATATATATGCGTTAATAACCGAAAGAGCCAGCATATGCCATAAAATGCATCTTGAATAAAATGTTTACACGCCTTTTAAAACGTAGCTGCATGCTGTTATCCTAATATTTGTTTAAGCTCATCGCTTATAGTTAATTCAGACACGACTAAAAATAACCGGCAAAATGGATAGTGAATAGATGACAGATTGTGAAGAAGTGTTGTTCAGAAATATCGCGTACTAGATTATCCGAAAACGGAATTGGAAATGTTGTTCAGAAACATGTAGCATTTTTCCTTTAGTTTATACAGTAAAACCCGGAAAAGTGACCACCTGTTTATGTTGTCCACTTTTTAGTGTGTTGTTTTTTTTTATAACATACATGTCCTTTATAAAAAATGCTCTGTATAGTGACCACCTGTCTATTGTGTTCAGTGACCAATGTGTGTTGTCTTTTTTGCAATTTTTACATTGCTAATATACATTATAAAGTGACCAGATAACAGATGAGTCACCTCACATCCTGCTCTAACTATAGTGGTTCTCAAATAATTCAGCCAATCGTGTTATTTATATCGAGAAATCACTGAAAACATAACCATAAGAAACAAAAATCATTTAAAACAATTAGGAAAGCTTGATAATTTTCTTTAAAAAAACATGTGTCATAAGGCAATAAATATACATGATGATTCTGTACTTTTTTTGGTTTTTTTTTTTACTACATGTTCAGTGAAACCTGCTAAGAGTGACAACACACACTGGTCACTGTACACAATAGACAGGTGGTCACTGGTCACTAAACAGAGAATTTTTATGCTGGAAATGTACACTAGAAAAAACAATACCCTAGAAAGTGACCAACATAAACAGGTGGTCACTTTTCCAGGTTTTACTGTATTACAGTCTATATTTATAAGTACAGTGTACATTTTCATTATTTTGATTTAATTCAGGCATTCTTTGTATAGTGACCACCTGTGTACAGTGACCAACTTAGCATTTTTTTGGTGATCTCTCTTAACAGGTTTTACTGTAATTCTAACACACACATCTTCTAACGATATTTTGCGAGATATACTGTATATTTTCCATGTACAGTTGTTGAGTTAGAAATTTGTATGATTAACTTTGATCGTCTATTATCATATCGAAAGCGTATCTCGTATTATGATACATGCACATCGTATCATCGTTGCCATAGTGATACTCAAATTTCCCGAGGCATTTTGACGTTCATTAATAAAATTTTCTTTTTTATTCTCAGAATTTGCCAATCAACCAATTGAATTATTTCGGAAAATATTTTCGCTCCCATTTTGGTTTCTCGCGACGCTTCGCGTTTTGAGCGCCATCTGGTTAGTGATCTGGTGGCAGCGTAGAAAAACGGTAAGCTTAACAATTCATCATTTGCATAATTTGTTTGTCTAGTATATGCAGTATTCGTTTTCAATGACGTGCGCTCATTACAAATTGCGTCATCTGATTATATCGATGATCTTGATGGCGCTGTAGTTCTCTAAGAATACCAGAGAATTTCTGGATGATGAGCAAATGTTAACCACATGAAATAGCCGCATCGTTATCCCCTGTTCGTTCGAAAACGAAAGTAAATTGTCCGCAAAAACTGAAAGGTGGATTTGTATGATTTATGTACGACAATTTAAATGTCGTATATTTGTAAACACTTGACATGGCTGGAAGAAAATACGGATAAAAATAATATTTGATTTAGCAGCAATACAGTTACAGTAGCCTGGTTTCCTGCTTTCTGAACGATATGCATGAACAAATATCGTATATATATATATATTTGATCATATATATATGTATATATCGTATATATATATATTTGATCATATCGTTCAGAAAGCAGGAAACCAAATTCCTATGCTCGATTCTTTAATCTATAAAGAATAGATGTATGTATGTATGTGGCTTACTAACTGAGAAAAGGTTTTTTCATGTAGCGTCTTTACGACAAATTGCTGAAGTGGTATTTACGTTATGCGTTTTTCAGTGTTTTTTCAGTCTACATGTAGTTTTTAATGGAAAAAATGTAAACCGCATTTCAAATATGGCTACTTTCACGCTTTTATGAAAAGATTGACTTAACTATAGAACGTCATATCCCACCCCAGACCTTTAATAAAAGGGTCACACATTCGTTCATTATAGGCCTACTTACGAAGTAACATTAAAAGCGCCACAAGGTATCGACAACCCAGGCAAAGCCGGGTTTTACAGCTAGTAAATACAATGTAATAAACATTATTATAACGAAAATATGAAATTCCAGCTCGAGTCACTTCCTTTGTTCCATTGCGAGCATTGAGTTTAGGATTCTCTATATAAGCGCTGCTCGATGGCGCGGCGCTTCAGCCGATGGCCGTTTCGAGATGTTCGGGAGGTAAACGATGGTTTGTGCGGATGAGAATCAAGACTGAGATGCTGGAAAATGCTCTAAAACTGCGATGCAATTAAGGTTTCGTACCGCAGAAACGATGGCAATTTAATGTCGAGCGTACATGTTTATAGTGGCGCGCTTTGAAGATAAGGCGAATGTATACGGGGGGAAAAAAAGCCGAAATTGTGTTGTTTAATGACTGGCCCTGTATTTCGTGCGTTCGAGGGACCGAACCAGTGAAAGTGTCAGCACATTTTATCATTATCATTATCATCATCGATGTTAGTTATTCGGAAGTAGTCGTAAAGCTTAAGATTACTCGACGTTAGTGATTTAATGAGACCAAATTGAGGCCCTCTCTGGGTCCCAACGCGTATATAAATTAGCGCGCCGTTGTGCTCTTCCTCTTTAACGCAATGAGCAGCTCCATGGTTTATCGTTACGACAACACTATCGTGCAGTTTATATAACCCTCTTAAACCAAAACGCCTTTATCTGCGCTTGTTTCATAATCTCAACTTTTATTTTCGTTTGTCTTCAATCCTATCATTACTCCGAGACCAATTTGGATGATGGGCCATTTCCGCTGCTGTTGCAGAGTGGGCTATACAATGCCGCAGTGGAGCAGCCGTGGCCAGGGTGAGGGTGGGGCGTTGGGGAGGGGTCAAGGAACTGGTCAGTTGAGCGGTATAAAGCGGATGCTGGAATCAGGGTGGACGAAAGAGACTTAGCGTGTAACTAGATTACCCCGAAATTCTGAAATTCACTGGAGTAAACTTTAGATAAGGTTGGATCATACTACTTGCAATGCCAAAAACGTAAATTAGAATGTTGTTTTAATAACGATTGTTTTCTTAAGCAGTCTTCTTGTCATTTGAAATATGTACTTGGTTTCTTTTCATCTTAACATTTTTGTTTGTTTGTAATAAAGTCATCACTTAACGTAGTTCTAAAGTTGTTGACTATTCTGAAACGGACATTTTCATGTTTGCAATGATTGTGCGAAACATGGACAATTTTTAAACTTCCCAAAGAATTTAAGTTGAAAGATTTATCTTACATTTTTCAAATAATTTTGGACACCTTATTCGATAGCGTATAGGTGATTGTCTGGGAATTATTTTATAGAAGGTGTTCGTAAAATTTCTGTCATCTGATGACAATCTCAGCAATACGATTCTTAAATCTTTCCAGATGTTTATACGAGCATGACTCGCTATATTTGATGAAAGATATATAGTTCAGTATATGAGCAGCTTTAAAAAAGTTTATTACTTTTAAGAACTTTTAAAACAAACGCGTTTGAAGCAAGTGCGGACGAACCCCCAGATGATAGGGGTTGTATCAAAGTGGACCTAGTGAGGACGATGTAAAAAAGGGGTAAATTTGTGGACATCCTTTGTGCAAAACTCCTAAAGCCGACTTTGGGAGCACTTCCCCGTCGTAAAATCAAACTCAATCTTTGAATGCTTTGTTTTATGGCTTCGGAATTCTCAACGATTTTGGGAATCTGGAAATCTGCTCCAGCCGGGCCTAAGTGGCAGATTTCGCATGAGATCGTATGCAGGCCCGCATTGTTCTCTCTCTTCTCCGCACAAGTGCGCGGAGTTTCTGGCTGCTAAGGACCACAATTTCCATTCCGTTCCGTCTGACACCACGCCTATTTCGTGTTGCTTGCCGGAGAATAGCGAAATAGGAAGAAAAAAAGCAGAGCTGCACATGAAGGATGATAAATGATTGGCCATTGAACATCTGAAGCAGAAAAGAATCGCTCCTGAAAAAGATGGACTCTTGTGCCTTTTATTTTAAGACGTCGGCATCTGGCCGCGAATGGATGAGACAGCCCCCCATAAATTACGTATGCAGATAGAAAATGGCCACTCGTCACACTGCTGCGGGTGACAGATACGCCGAAAATGGACTGGCCGACGGCGCAATACGGACGCTGTCGAGTGAGATAAATGACCCCAGAAGTGCATTTGGAAGTATGATTCCTCGAAATAATAACCACCGAGTGGAGCCTTATTGCACCGCCTGGCTTTATATGGATTGTCTGCAGCGGCGCACATTTTGGCGCAACGCCCGACGGCCATCTTCAACTTATCCACGCCCTGTTTCAGTTGCTCCGTTTTAGGACCATCTATCTTTGGTTTTACCATTTATAGCGTTTATCTTTCTTCAATTTTGTCGCTACACCTGGTTACCAATTCGTAGAAGTTGTCGAAGCAGTACTTGGTCGACCATATTGGAAATTGTCGTTGCACTTTGCACCCGGCCATCTTTTACTCGTACGTATCACAGTATACGAAATAACAGTATGTGCACTCCGCGCATTCCTCCTGTACATCTTCGCAGCGCCAACTTTCCGACTAGCGGCGGCTAAGGGGAAAAATGCTCATTAAGCCACGCCCATATATCGCTGGGTACTTGCCCTCGAAGGCAGCGTCTGCTTTATCAAAATGTGATATGCAATGGTACGGCATTTTTCGTCTGCTGCACACGTTTCCCTGCAGAGGAAACTTTGTAACGGTGCTATACATTTAGCCAATCGGGCAGTTTTGTGCAACCCTGTGGGTATCTTTTCCTATATCGCCTACGATACGATCATATCGCGTCATATTGTTAGGATTTTTTCTATTTACGAGCCCTTAGCTGCCACCGTATAAATTCTTGCGCTGCAGTCGTATTTTCGGAACAGGGGGGACACGAAAAGAGCCGACACGGAGTGCCCATACTACTGTAGTATCTATATATGTACAGTATATATAAAGAATAGATGTATGTATGTTTGTATGTATGTATGTGGCAGGTTTTCACAAAATGTGAAAATTCACAAACGTCCTGATTACTATGTATGTGGTTTAGGGGCCATTCAAAATGGAGGTCCGATTAAACCTTAAGAAAAATGTCCGATTAAATGTCCAGAAAATGTACGATTAAATCATCAACCATATATGTATGTGGCAGGTCGGCTGGGAATTTCTAATGTAGGCCTACGATAAATTTTCAAAAAATGTCCGATTAAATCATCAACAAAATGTCAAATTCACCAACGTCCTGATTAGTGATTACAATATGTATGTGGTTTATGGGCCATTCAAAAAGGACAGCCCGGGCAAAGCCGGGTTTTACGGCTTATTTCGTATGCTGTGTACGTATTATACATTATTCGATTGGATTTTGTGTTGTTTGCCCCCATTAATGTAGCATGTTGTGGTATCCTGGAAGACTTTCTAAAATTCCTCTCGACGGGGTTTGTTGGATATCTTGGTTACTTTAATTGCTTCAATGACCATTGAAAATAATAGTACATTTTCTTTTTTAACGTTTTTGTATATTACGCTACAATTGCATACATGCTTGTTTGCGAATTTGCATTTTCTATTGTATGTTCTGGTAAAATTGATTCGATGTTTTGGGAGTGATTTTGCCTTTATTTGGCGACATTTGTGAAATCTGATTTCCGCATTATCGTGACGAAACGAACTATTACGCGATGCATTAATAATGGTTTCACTTTTGGATCTTTTATGGCTTTCGGATTTCGATTTGGGTGCCGTTCATCCCCGGCTGATCCTCCTCAGTTTCCCCCGTGCCTGCGTAATTAGATCCTAATGCTCAGCATGGAAATCGGATGCATTTTTGACACGCAGTGTTCGTCTATTGTAATTACAGTTGAACGGACCGGATCCCTGATGGGTTGGCTGGAGGGAACGGGGGTCAAGGGGCGAGGAACCGAGCTCCGAGCCCCGGTGCCAATTCCAGGCAAACCTGTAATTAACGAATGCGCAATGCTAGCGTTAATTAACGCCTCTACTTTTCCAGCCTCAGATGAATATTTCAGGGGGATTTCCCGTGCGACGATGCGAGAATTTGTACCATTTTGGGCAACTTTTATTTCATCGGGGAGTCCCCATAGGACGGGTGGGGAGCTGCAATTTGACGCTTTTTCGGCTAAACTTCCTATAAGCGTATTATTATCGAATATATACGTCCTTTATAAACAGATTCATTAAAGATGCGGAACGTTTTACGAATGATTATATTCGCAAAATGTGCAGCATTTTTCATTTAAATTTCATAGTTTTACATTAAACGATAGGGATTTTAAAAATAATTATGTAGGGTGCATTGAACAAACGTTTTCAATTACAAGTATTTAGTTTTCCAAGCAAATTACGGGAACAAATTGATCTCCTTGGAGGACACGACATCGCAACTATAGTTTCCGAGGTTGGGTTTTAGTCAGTTTCATTAGGACGTCTTCAGCTGCTTCGAAACAGCTGGATAATTTCCATATTTGATTAAACTTTACAATGCCACAATGATAAAAAGCACCGTTTTCACCGCTCATCCATTCCAATTTCGATTTTTTTCTGAAAAACGAAAACCCGCAATTTTTGATATTTCAGTTGTTTTTTTCCCCAAAAATTTCCGTACAATATCCTCTGTCTAACTACAGTAGTTTACACCGACTTTGTTTTCCAAGCAGTTTCCGAAAATAATTGTTTTCACGTTGTTTTTTTTGGAATATCGTAAATGAAATCTCTCGAGTTCCCCTTGTCGTTGCTTTGCGACGTCAAAATGTTACATATTTTCTGGTCGTATACTCACGCCGTCGATTTCATCTCCAGCAATTTTTTCTACATATTATTTTTTTCAGAATTGCAGTAATCGAGCGTCTTTTCGTTGGTCGTTGCATAACCTCAGATTAGTTTTAATTTGGGCGTTTGCGCTCTTTCCTCCCTCTGGCGCCTCGCGTGCGTTCCGCCGATGCGGTTTCACACCCGTCCTCAATTGCGATTGAGGGATTTAACGTTGTTTAACTACATCTTGACTGGAATTAGGTTGGGCTCAGCACTGCAGTCTCCATTGGCAACCGTTGCTCAGAGCTATTGATTTTGGAAGATGACAGATTTTGCTGCGAGCGAGCAACTAAGTGAATGCCTTTCATGCTTAAACCCCGCTTTTTTATCCCTTCTCCCCACCAATTTTTTCTGCCCCCTGCGAATTAGGTCCTGCGATCTAGCTTGTCCATCTTCGAGCGTTCTTGACGTGACCAGCAGAACTCCAAGCTGCGGGGTTGAGCGTTTTTGAACACGATTTTGCCCTGTTACTCGAACATCGTCCATCGTGATATGAAGCGCCATGCTTCGTTGACTTAAAATTCAGTTCAATTTCAATTCAATTCATTACCCTATTGTCATTACATACAGTTCTGGTCATGGTCGAAGTATGCATCTGGTTAGCGCAGCTATAGAAAACCAAGAATCGAAATGCTTAACCGAGTTTTCTAACCCAAGTGGTTTTTGATCGTGGAGAAAGCGAACAGTTGGTAAAATGAATAAGATATCTTCTACTGTGTCTGCCTTCTTCCATCTTAACTTCTTAAGTACAGTAGAACCTCTCTTATGTCAACTATTTGGGACCAGAGGTGGTTGACATAATCGAAAAGTTGACATAACGGAGGTTGAAATTCCAATCAATAGAAAACTAATTTTAAAAAATAGGGAACAAGTAAATTAAGTTTTCAAAGTTATTTTATCACATTACATGTACATATATATCACTTTTATTGGGCAGGTTTAAAGAAATCATGAATCTTCTTCTGTTTCACCATCTTTATTTTTTTTGTCAAAGCCAAATCCCTTATTGTTTTAGTTGAAATAGCTGGTCTACTGCTACGAGCAGGCCTCAAACGAGGTACTCTAATGTATTTAGTTAATTTTCTTATGGTTGAGGCCTGCGTCAGCCAAAAAACGTACCGTTTGGTGGGCAAGAGCCACGTGCTGATGAGTTGACATAATAGAGAGTTGACATATTATAGAGGTTCTACTGTAGCTTATTCGATAACGTTTTCCTGGAAAACTATCTTATTATTAACTGTTGTCATTGATCGTTCATCGTGGTATCTTATTCTCTTTACTTTATAGTAGAAAACTTTCATGCATCAAGATAAAATTTCTGTTACTTGAGATACTACGTTTCTCAAACAGTTTACGGCTGAAAAAGGCTGAAAATATCTGTTTTCTATTATTCTAAGATGAGCGTAGAGTTATTTTTGCGTTATCTTTGTTCGTAGATCAGGGAATTAAAAATTCAATACGCACAAGCCGCAATGGGGAAAAAAATCTATCGATAGTTCTGTGCTGAATATTGACATATTTCAACAAAACGTATCTTTTGCTATTGCCATAAATGTTCCAATGTTTGTTAAAAAACTAAAATTCCCTTTCAAATAAATACAGTAAAACCTGTTAAAGGTGACCATCAAAAAAAATGCAATGTTGGTCACTGTACACAGGTGGTCACTATACAAGGAATGCCTGAATTAAATTAAAATGAACATTCACACTGTACTTGTACATGTAGACTGTAATACATGTTGTAAAAACCACAAAACCAATGATTACAGAATCATCATGTTCATGTGCATTACATACAGTATATTTATTGCCTTAATTGGGTTTTTTTAAAGAAAAAATTATCAAGTTTCCTTGTTTAAATGCTCTTTGCTTCTTATGATCATGTTTTCAGTGATTTTTTCGATCTGAATAACATGATTGGCTGAATTGTTTGAGAACCACTGGGGGTTAAAGCAGGATGTAATGTGACTAATCTGTAATCGGGTCTCTTTTATAGGTACATTGACAATGTAAAAAATTCAAAAAGACAACACACCCTGGTCAATGTACACAATAGACAGGTGGTCACTATACAGAGAATTTTAACGAAGAAAATGTACACCAGAAAAAACAATACACTAAAAAGTGGCCAACATAAACAGGTGCCTGGTCACATTCCAGGTTTTACTGTATTAATAGTTCGGGTAAATATCCAGTTACGTGTTGTCGCTCTTATTCATTAACAATTGCAAATTAAAAAAGTTAAAGAATAAATTTCAAACAAATAACTGAGAGAAAAGGTTACCCAATTCAATTTTAATTTTATTTTCACGTACATTGTACATCAAAGTTTTAACGTAGCCAAGGGAAAATGTTCACGCAAATGGCTTTATCGTCTCGAATAATTTTTAGGAAGCTGCCCCTTATATCGATATATCGAGCAACCACACATGACTGATAAGCACTCGGTGATTGCCCACCCAATGGCTTTCTTCGGTCTTTAACCTTCCTTCTTGGGCGGAAGTTAGCATTTCTAAATGGCGTCGGGGATTAGATGCCGAACCATCGTTCGCTGATGCAAAACTGAAATTTAAACCAATTACGGGCCTTGGCGGTCTTCAACGGCGCTCACCTAAGCCGCTTTGCGTCGGTGATCAGGACGTATCCTGGTGGCGCATCTTAAGGCTTCCGCTAATTGATTTGTTGATCATTTTGGCCATGGAGTGGCTTAATTAACGGAGAACTGAAGCCTGCTAATTACGGAAGCTTTTTGAAGCTGGGAGAAAATCGAGCTGAACCAGGTGCTGGTACTGGAATTAGTACCACCTGGGCGAGGGCCAACCCGGACACTAGGCGGAAATCCCCTCTATGATTATCTACTTCCACGTCCATACTTTTCATCATTTCAAACTTGTTCAGAATTCATTGGAAATAGGGAACATTAATTGAGGTCCTTTTTGCCAGCACCTTTAATAAATATTACAAAAATTAATGAACGCGTTTTAAAAATTCTTGTTAAAACATCTTAAACGTGCAAGTTATGTGTCAAAGTTGTCAACGAACATGATTCGAATAGAAATATTCAATTTCTTAAACTGTTTACACACAGGGCAACAATTATCAATAAAACGTTAAACTGTTTATTCCAGTGGGGACGTAGCGTATTATACATGTACTGCTAATGTTTCTGATGTGTTCAAGCCACGAAGTACGTGTGAAAGATTAGAAAATGTGGAATATTTTATCATGTTTTTAATTTTTTAGGAATATTAACATTTTCAGGGTTTTCTCCCACCCCCCCACCCCCATCCCCCCGAGATATGGAAAACCTGGAAAAGTCAGGGAAGAATGG
>JAQGAO010003729.1:0-16454 GCA_034697705.1 Ommatoiulus sabulosus | reverse complement strand
GAAAAGTCAAGCGCATATTTCTGAGCATTTTACTAACCATGACTTTTAAAAAGGAAAATTTCAAACTGAAAGTAATTAGACTTTCTGCAAGTTTTTATAATTGACAAATTAAAACATTTCATTTTTCGTCATTCACATTCAGAAAAACAAAACAGAACTATTTGAACATCCGTATTTCCAGATATAACTTTCCCCGTGTGTGACCCCACTTAAAGCAACAACGATTTAGGAGTTCATAACTCCAACATCCTGTATAAAAACCTTCTAATTTACAAATTCATATTCATAATTTGAGCACAACGTGTATATACCGTTACTCTTATTCGAAACATATCACGTGATGTATATATATTGAAAATGTTTTAACAAATTCATACGCATGCTATATGTACTGTATATAAAATGCTATGTGTACTGTTTATAAAATAAGCCGCGAGAAGCGAGACTTCATTTCAACTCATGCAACCATTTTATTTTAATTAAAGTTATTCAAGTCTCGCTGCTTATTTATTTATACCAACCACTTGAAAGATGAACCAACAAACAGTATACCATACGATCATATTAAAGATATTCGGTTTTAGGATGCTGCGTTAGATGCATGTTACCAATATACGTGTATAGAATTTACATAGTTTTGCACTTTAACACGAACGAACCATAATTTTAAAAAAACATTGACAAAATAGTTATTTAAAAAAAGAAGACAGAAATTAAAAAAAGAAGACAAAAATTAAAAAAAGAAAAATGTTTCCTCAATGCTATTGAAAGTGAATCATACATTATGCACGTTGTTTTCCACATTCATCTATCCAAGACACATCATTCAATCCAAGAAAACAAAAACATAGGTATGGGTATGATCACGACCAGTTTCACCTCCTGTAATTTCCGATAGAAGTAACCTAAGATTTAATCTGATAAAAAAAGGCGACGGAAGGGGAAATGTTAACGATAAATTTACGCAAATGTCGTCCGATTTTCCACCTCCATTTTGCGCAAATAATAAGTTCGGACAAGATACGTTGTAATTTCCTATCATTTTCAGGCAATGAAAAATTTACGCCAGCCGTAGTTCATCTACCATCAGGGTGCAAAAAGTCCCTCGTCATGCTCCGAAGTAAATTCAGACCTCCTCGTATGTTCGTAGCTGCGGGCAGAGCCACGGATAAAATACCCGTATCATTAAGATGCGGCCGATTTTAGCCAAATATAGAGTAGGACCCAGATATAATTATAATATCAAACAATTCATCAATGTCAAACCTAGCCGCGCATAATTCGTATGATTAAAATTGAAAGAAAAAACGAGCAGCATTTCCCCGACAGTATATTGGTGTAACGTTGAAACAGAAACGTACAACTTTTTACGTGAAACTATAGAGCACGTGCGGGTATATAACACGATGTCACGTAAAATTTAATAAGTAAACAGAAAACCATCCACTATAAACGCAGCCAGATATCCTCGGTGGGTAAAGCGTGCCGCGGAATTGCGGAGTTCATGATAAAATTTTCCCGTATACGAGCAATTTAATTATTTATTTTCCAAAAAAACAAAACAAACAAAAAAAAAACAAGCGGCGATGAAATACTAGCCAATCCAACGAGCCATGTTGAAATTTTAATGCGGCCCAATGCAGGGCTCCATATAAAGATGACGACTCGCGTATACCGAAATTACATGTGGCTACTGCATGCTTGCCAAATTTTGACATACAGTATATATAAGTTGGATCTCAAAATGTTCGCTTCCAAGCGAGAAAATACAACGAAGTACTGAGGCATCTACACAAAATATCCCAAAAGGCCACGATAGAGTTTCGGATTCCAAAACAAAACAGGTAATAAATTAACGAAATAATAATAATAATAATAAAACGAAATATTCACACGTTCTCCATAGAAAATGAGTGATAGATTTTCCTCAATTGATGTCAGTACAGTATACTGTAATATAGCTTATAAATTAAATGCATAATATAACATTGGACTGTCTCTCATTTCATCGCGATTTGACAATGTGACGTCCAATCACAGCATGCTGTTAACACCCGAACAAGATGGCTGATCACAGTACTGTATACGAAAGAAGTGTATGGACGTGACTCCGCCAATTTTTACCTATAGCCATTTCGACATCCCATCGATAATCGTATATATCGATCGAATATACTGTATAGTGTATCGCACCGCCCATTTAATTTTTTGACTATCACTATCGATAGACTGATTGATATATATTCTTATCCAATGGGCACTATTGTGCTACCCTGTGGGTATCTGACTGATACGAAATAGCCTATGGAATACGATCGTATCACATCGCATTTTTTCCTATTAGTACACTGTCGTGTGGCACGCATCAGTCGTTCTCGTGTTTTGAACATCAAAGGTGCCAACACGGAGTGACCATATACTGGCTGTTCGTATACTGTGGTGGCTGATCGAGTAGTAAGCATTCGCGCCTCGCATTAGGTAGACACGGGTTCGATTCCCGTGTCGACCCCCCAGGGGAATGCTGGGATAGTAACTACATAAAATCGGCCATGCCTTCTTCCTTTCCCACCCTCTTTCAGGTGAGGTTCTTCCCCAGTCACGTACATATACAGTGATGTATTTAGCTATTGGTGCTGGCCATCCCAAGCCTGGGTTAATGTTAGGGTCGGGCAGATGAGTAGGATGCGCTGCCTGGTACAAAACCGACAAGACGATTGATATCTACTGCCGGAGTTTAATTGGCTCCGGTCTATATACACCGATGATGATGATGTAAATAAATTCGCTGTCCTTAGCAGGGCTTAGTTCAAGGTCGTATTAGTAAGCATCAAAACAAAATACACTCCAGCTGAATGTACATATACATGTCAGTTTGTATAGCATAGGCCTACATGCCCTCGAACCTTGCCCTCGAACCTAGGCAGCGTCTGCTATATCAAAATGTGTTATACAGTAGAATCCTTTTATGTACATGTACATACAAATATCAACAAACAGTTTTACTTGGTGAAAAATCTTAAAGGGACCGACAGAATTTGACCATTATATACAGAAATCATTAAAACCGAATTAAAATAATGTGACCCAATAAGGGAGTACATTCTATGCATACATATATTTTTAGTATTGTTACCCAAAAATATACATTATTGACGTTCAAATGTACATGTACATACAAATATCAACAAACAGTTTTACTTGGTGAAAAATTGTTCCCTAATTACCGTAAAGAACACGTGATCAGAGACTCCAGAGTGTGGGAAACTTCTTCACATCCCCCCTTCATCATTATAGTCGATCCCAAATAGCATTGAACATATCAAAACCCCCATCTCTAAATGCAGATTATTATAATAACCATGTATCACAATACCCGGAAAATTTTGCATGCACTCCTATGGGAAACCAAACTTCCTTTGCTTTTTACATCATAATATTCGACCTCGCATCGCATCGTTATTTCCGGAATTGTTTTAAATGGATTCTACTGTATATGTTATGGTGCGGCATTTTCGTCTGCTGCATGCACACGTTTCCCAGAGGAACTTTTGTAGCGTTGCAATACACTTAGCCAATCGGGCAGTTTTGTGCAACCCTGCGGGTATCTTTTCCTATGTCAAGCGAGTGATACATGATCGCCTACCATACGATCATGTCGCGACGTATCGTTGGGAGTTTTTATATTTAGCTGCCACCGTATGAATTCTTGCGCTGCAGTCGTATTTTCGGGACAAGGGGGACATGAAAGGTGCCCATACTGGTATTTCGTATATACTATGTATCGTTAGATCATTGTGTTAAATGGCAAGGGGGTGATTGGACTTTCAAAATGCCTCATGACATCAAAAGAAAATTTTTTATTTCCAACCCAAAAAAATCGTGGCGTATTTAAAAAAAAAACGAATAGGGGTGGGGGGTGGTTTGGTAATGTGACATCACACAATCAAAATTTATTTCAAACGGTCAAAAAGATGCGGTAAAATTTTTAAATTTTTTTTTAACATTTTAAATATTCAATAGCAGTCGGGAAAAAAGATTTGGGTCCTGTAGTGACATTATTTACACTTACCCGAACATTAATATTAAAATTAAAAAAGAATATGGAATTATTAAACAAATATTTAGGGGGGGGGAATCGACGGGTTGTGACATAATTATGGATGGGGTGTAGTAAAATTTGTGACAAAGGGGTGGGTGGGTGTTTAAAAAGAGGCAAAAAAGTGTGACATAATTTATGGATCACCCCATTATATGATACCTAGTTGCTAATCAAATTTACACTTAATAGGATAAAAAATCCAAGCAAGAGAAGGAGAGGGAACAAAGAATTGCTGAACAAGAAAAAGACAATTTACTTGGAGCCCGTAACGTGGAAGCAGAAAAACTTAAAACAATATTAAAAGAACGGGGCTTAGCCATTTATCAGGTTTTTTTTAAAGAGATTTGAACTTGTGCATATGATAAATACCCTAAGTTTATGTATGTATGTATAAACCATTAAGTTGTTTTTTTCAGATTCCATCGAACGGTGATTGGTATGTTGCACGATTTTCCAAACGTTACGCATTTGTCTTAAATTACTCGTATGCTATTATTAAATGTTACGAATTAAAACTTTCAGCTTGTTTTCTGCAATAGATCATCAGCTCACTGCTCAAGATAAACCAGTACGTATACTCCTAAGTTATATGTAAACATTACTGCACATTCTTTAAAAACTACAACCTTAACCCGAAATATTACACAAGGATCTTATTCCCTGTGGCTTTATATTTAAAGTCATCAACTGGAAAACTGAGATCTCAGACAGCAACGTTTATGAGAGATCACAAAGATGACTTTCTACCATTCCTGAGCGATAAAGAGGGCGAAATATTTACTGAAGGTGAGATACTGAACCCTTCAGTAAATGATTAAGCAAAAATTGCTATACCATTTGAGGCTAAATAAACGTGAATTGTTGAAAGCCAATAATAGAATTCATTTAGTTGTTTTTTTCTAAATGTTCATGAATATAAATTGAGATGTACATTTTTATTTTATTTAGAAAAATATGAATCTTACTGTGATCGCATTGCATGCACGTCAGCATGGGGTGGACAGTTAGAGGTAAACTAAATTCTGTTTCCTATTCTTTTTCAAGTTATGTTTGAAATAATTTGAATTTCCTGCAGCTTCAAGCAATGTCACAAGTAACTCAACACCCTATTGAAGTCATCCAGTCAGAGGGACCAGCGATAATTATTGGAGAAGGATTCAAGAATAAACCCTTGATTTTAACGTTAGTATGCAATAGTTCAAAAGAGCATAACATTTTGAGATTGTATAAAAATAAAAGCCAGAATATTCAGCATATATGCTCAAAAATATAAGAAAACTGAGAACTTGTGTCATAATCGACCTGATAATCTAAGTGTATGCATTTTTAAACCTTTTCTGTTTATTCCAGTTATCATAGGCATACATATGGGCTTGGTGAGCATTACAACTCCGTCATACCAGCACCAGAATCTCCCGAAGTGGACGACTTTTCATAATGTTGCTTTCATGCAAGCCAGGAATTTGACACATGGGAGGTTGCCTTCTGACAAAAATGGTCTTTATTATCAGCAAAAGATATGCAAAACGCACATTTATAGATAATAAATAAGTTGACTCACTGGACAACTCTTTGGATCAATCACTGGCTGCTACTTCGTAGGTTCATTTTCTTCAGCTTTATCTTCTCTTTGTCTATTGGGATCGTCTGGTCTCATGGCAGGAAACAGAAGTACTTCCTATAACGATGATAAAACGTTAGCCAAGAAAGCATGTACTTTGTTGCATTCATTTCATAACCTCCAAACAAGGGCACCTTGATATTATTAGAATCTGTAAGGAACATGGTTAGTCTATCTATTCCCATTCCAAATCCTCCCGTTGGTGGCAAGCCATACTCCAAAGACGTGCAAAAGTTTTCATCCACCACTTGGGCCTCATCGTCACCAGCTGCTTTATCTTTCGATTGCTGTTCAAATCTTTCACGTTGAATTAAAGGGTCGTTTAATTCGGTATAAGCATTACAGATCTCTTTGTGCATCACAAAGAGTTCAAAACGTTCCGTGAGGCCAGGTATGGATCGGTGCCTGGAAAATTTAAAACCGGTGAAAACACTGCCACCCTAGAGTACAGTAGCAAGTTTTGAAATGTTACTGACCATTTTGCTAGGGGGCTCATAATTTGCGGATGCTCAATGATGAAAGTTGGATGAATGCAGTTCACTTCAAGAAACTCTCCAACAAGCTGAAAACGTAAAATGGTATAAAATGCATTAATTTCTGACAATTCGAATTTCAGCCATTTGTCAAATGTTTTTGAATTCAATTGGTGTTCATGATCAGTTGCAACAAAATACATGATTTTTATGCTTAAGAGATGTGCAATGATGTTAAATCTTCCATGATAATCAGAAGTCACTGTGTTTTTTTCATTTTCCAAAATAAAGACAGGATAGCTAGCAGTATGTAATTTTGTGATGTTCACATAACTTTGAAGAAAATAATCCCAGTAAAAATAACCGTAATTAAGTGCAAAGTCCACATACCTTATCTAGTAACCGAGCAACTGTCCTTGGTGCTGGACATTCAATTTGGTGTTTTATACACAAGTCAGATAATAGCTTGCCAGTCTCTGGCTTGTCAAAATCTGATGGAGGTGGAAGCGTTATATTCAAAGCCTTTTCTAATTCTGGCAGCATTCGCAATCGTTTAAAAGGAGGCGTAAAATCAATTTCCACTGCTGGCCCATCAGGCCCTTCTGGATGATAGGCGATTTTGTAATCTCCCGTAATGTGCTTCACCATCCCTTTTAAAAGCAAAAAAACAAAGATTTCCAGAATGAATTTCATCATCAGAAAGCTACATTTCAACAAATGGTAATGTTATATCAATTGCCTTTAGCATGATCCTACCCGACAACATGCTTTCAGTTATTTGCATGACATCATTATAATCTGCATAAGCCATATAGAATTCACACATAGTAAATTCGGGGTTATGAGTTAAATCGATGCCTTCGTTCCTAAACTGCCGCCCTATTTCATAGACCCTATCTAGCCCACCGACTACCAGCATCTGTTTAATAAAAATGTAAAACATTTATTGGTAACAACTCTTGGTTAATGCAAAATTAAGAATCATGCAAGAATGAGTTTGCAAATGGAAGTTAAACTGGTTCCCATGGATGCAATTTTATTTACTTTCAAGTATAATTCAGGAGCAACGCGCATGAACAGATCCATTCCCAATTCGTTGTGGTGAGTAACGAAAGGCTTGGCCGTGGCGCCACCAGGAGTCATATTCATCATTGGGGTTTCAACCTGGAAAATACTCATTATTCAGTTGGCTTTCACATCACCGAAACTAAATATTAGCCCATAGAAACTCACCTCAAGAAAGCCTAAATTGTCAAGAAACGACCTAACGTAGCTGATGATTTTGGCTCGTGTGATGAATTTCTGTCGAACGTGTTCGTTTAGAATCAAATCCAAGTATCTCTGGCGAAATCTGGTTTCCTTCAAGACAAAAAAATGTATAGCAAAAAGTTTTAAAAAAAAGATATATTTGCAGGCTTTTTCAAAATGATCCACCATGTAGGCAGCTGACCTTATCTTTTAGACCATAATGTAGATGAGGCAACATGTGCAGGCATGGGGTTAACAATTCAATTTGGGTAGGGATGATGCTGAGCTCCCCTTTCTTGGTTCTTCCTGGGTGGCCCTTACACCCAATGATGTCACCACGCCTTATTCGGTCATTAATTCTTAAAAATTCCTCTTCTGAACTGTAGCTCCTGTTTATAAAATAGTTCATTTCCTTTTATACCTTTTGCATTTCTAAATTACGGCAAGTTGTAAGAAATAGTCAAACCTTGCATTTGCCATCACTTGGAGTTTCACGCCCTCGGCTCGCAGATCGTAAAATATCAATTTTACTCCTGATTCTCGTTTGGAGTGAACCCTTCCTATATAAATATAAGTAGATATCTTAAAAGAATCCTTTTGTCAATGAAGGACACGTTTTTAATATATGGTGCTGATATAGAGATTGGTACATCCAGTCAAAATGTAAAAATAATTAAAGAATGCTTAAATACCAGCAACACTGACGACATCATCTAAAACCTCTTCATTCTTAAGATGGTCATATTTCTCAATAAAACAAGCTAGCGAAATGGAAACATGGAATTTATGCGGGTATGGATTTGCATTATCCGCTTTCAGTTGCGCAATCATCTGAGTGCGGAGTTTAAAATATTCCTAGCAAAGAAATACGACAAGTTGGGGTCAAAATTGTCGGAAGAAAAATTAGAACAATTAGAATAGATACCGCATCCCAGTATACGTAACATTAGTATGCTCACTTGGCACTTCTTTAGGTGGCTTTTCGTTCACCGTGGAAACCGTGAAAACAAATATCCTTACAGAAATGTTAAATAATAAACCAATGAATGATACCTGTGGGGTATCAGGCAATTGACAAGTTGACAAACTAGTGCAAGTTTCTAATGAAGAACAGCAGGGTGGCACTGCAGTGTTTTGGTCACCAGAACATTAAAGGAGTTGACATGGAGCAAGCATACTGGTATTACGTATACTGTGGCCGCATGGCCAAATTTTCCTTACATTTGCATCAATTTCCTCATCAACAACTTTTTCCTTTGGTTTTGTTGTCACTACTGGTTGAGCCAATTTCACTGCATCTTTTTCTGCCTTTTCTTTGGCCTTCTGTTCAGCTTTCTGCCGCCGCTTGAGCTCACTGGGTCAAGAAAGAAGTTGTAGTTAAGACACACAAAACCGTTAGCATAAATAAATTACCACTGAGTCATTTAAATGAAGAAATATTAGTGTTGGATGTAGAATCCATGGAGAAAAATAAAAAAGGCGCATTCATATTTTGTGGCTAAGAATCTACGTACTTAAAGGCAATGTATATGTGACTTTACATACATCATAATGAGACTTTGCTTTGTCGAACACATTCCTAGCAACTGACCTTCTTTCAGAAAAATAACGAAATATAATTTGGCTATGTGTGGGTATTGGCATCAGGGGAGCGGGCAAAATATGCCGAGATCGCAGGAGTCGAATGGCCAAGCGAGATCCCTTGCAAATCAGCATAGTTGACAGATGGAAAAAAAATGGGATAATCTGGTTACAATTCCTTCTGTTGACCTCCTGATATGATTACCTATCAAATGATGCAACAGGTAGAAATGTGTAAGCAATTTGCCACCTAGATTAGCCCATTTATTTCCAAAATGTATGTGTTGTTTTTGACCAAATATAAATGGAGCATGTAGAAAATCACAACTTTAATTGTGCTCCGATCTACTTATGTAACTAGAACGTTTTCTGCTACTCATTGTTACTAATTGAAACAACGGAGTTTTCACCAACAGTACGATATCCCCAATATATTCCTTCCATAACAAATTTATATATAAAGAAATTAGAAAAACTATGACAAATAACAGTGATCTTTGCTTTATCCACAAATCAAGTTTTTAACATTAGATCAACTGTTAAGAGAACAAATAAGATTTTTTTTAATCTCTTATTCTCTCCAGCAAGCACACAAATGGGTAAAAACTGCAGTATTGTGGTTGGCAGCTGATTCACCACTTACAAATATGATAAAATCCAATAAACAAATTTACATGAACTGATGTAACTCAAGTTCAGCATGTATTGTACAATGCATCCCATTCAAAACATGGCATATGTTAATTTAAATTAATTACAAGCCCCCAAGTGAACTCCATTCTGGAGTGCATTTGTAAATTGTAATGTTATCAGGTTTAGTTCATCTCATCGATCTTAGTGTTTTGAACGATATTATCACTGACAAAATATTATATACACCCTAGTGTGACTTAATTGTAAAGTGCCACTCTCCCATTCATCTTTCCACCTCATGCACCCGGCTGTACATTGTAATGAATTGCATCATATATCAGAATGTTACGTGACGCACTTTCCATTTCTATTTAAACATATCTGCACCAGAAATAACAACTATGTGCCATACGAAGTCAAAAAGTATAAATTTGGAAGCGACAAAAATATTATATCATTATACAGCTGTATATATAATGCGGTGGCGGCCTCACCGGTATGGCACATCAAAGACAGGAAGCCACATGTCCCTCGGCATAACAATCGTGAACGATATGCGCTTTCAATTTGTGTTTTTAAATTTAATTTAACATGCGTTCATAAATTGTTGCGTCTGATCTTAAATACAGTGAAAATAAATGGTCTTTTCCCAAACAAACTTACTTTTTACTCAGTTTTTCGGCACCACGACTTTCATCCGCCATCTTGAAAACAAACAAGATCCAAAAAGGGAAAAATTTTGAACTCGGCTTCAAAGCTTCTGAGCGCCACCTTAACACTTGCAATTTTTAAAATTAAGCCGCGCCCATTTCAAAGCCTAAAACCCAATCGTAAAAGTTAAACAGAGTAACACTTGTATTTCATTGGCTTCCTGAGCGCCAATGTTTATGCTTATTTGGTGCGCGCACAGGCCACGTGTTTTATAAGCCAATGAACACTAGTGTGCTACCCTATCGTTATCTAGACCCAATATCAGCCGATTGACACGTTAACTGTTATTCGTTTACGAGCGAAGGGCGTGGCGTGTAAATACTGACGAACGGTAGGGCGGCGCTGCAGTGATTTGGCCACCTGAAATATCAAAACAACGACACGGATATTACGTATACTCAAGGCATACTTTAAAAATGGCGGAGAGCAATGCGAGCACACCGTTACTGTCCGATATCGATGAGAATAACGGAGATTCGGTTTATCAACCTGCAATAAGAAGTGGCGTAAATAATGAATCGATCACTGAACTGTCACCAGTATTGTGCAATTTCTCCCCATCAGTCCATGTCAACTCGAGTTTCTTGGAAGACGAGGGCCCGTCATCGCCTGACGTCATTTGTGTGTTCGTTGTTGCGTTTGACACAAGGGCTGGTAAGATGTACCACAGTATGACAGTGATATGTCATACTATGGTGATATGTAGTAAGATGCTAATTCTTACTAGGTTAATTATACAGTATGTGCGACTCAACTTTGATCGAGAAATATCGATTTGTACGTACTAGTATATGTGGGACGTGTGTGGGTATATATAAACACAAGATCAATAGTCAAGATGCTGTGTACAAAAGCCCCAAAGCACAATTTAATAATTGCGTCGACGTGCAAATCTTTACCACAAAATGAAATTCTAGCTGTCCAATTAAGTTCTTCCACCTAAAATTTATCTTCAAGATGGGTTCAAGGCTTGCATTTCTGTTTGTGAAATCTGTAGTCACGATTGTGACTATTTGTTGCTTACCTCGATCGCAGGTAACATCATTGAATATTGTGTGCCAGAGGATATGGAATTAGATGGAATCGAATTTAAAGCCATGGCGAGCGGCTCTCATAATATTACTTACGATTTCACGTAAGAATTTTAATATCGATGTTAGTTAATTTGATAATGTCGAGTGCTGTGTTGTATGAAAGTATGCATGCAAGTTGTCTGTTTTAGGTATTTTAAGAAAGGAAAATGGTATGGTTTGTCCTGTTTCGAGAACATGCGTGTGGACAGTCAAATTGAGAGAGGAGCCTGTATGAAATCGGTGGGCATTTTGGCCTCTTCCTACCTTTATTTGCATTGCTACAAGCAGTTTCTGGAGCAGCAAGTTAGGTGAGGGCAAAAGCGTTCAAAGCTAACTGCAACGTATATTCTTAATTGGTTAAACATATCTTGTTGAATTACAGCATTTTATGGAATTCACCTGGTCATTATGATAACTTGGATACATTTTATGCAAAGAAAAGAGGCGTTTTGTCAAGCTCATCTAATACAGAATTTTCCTCCAGTTTGGGGGCCGAACAAACGTTTAACCCATCAAATTCTTCATTTCAGTTGCTAAAGGTGTGTGCATTAATGTTTTAATAATAAATCACATTGTAAGTCTACATAATATTGCCTCATAGATTTTTGCAAGACGTGTTACATTTTGCCAATTTTTTTTAATCGTTTACAGATGACACATCCAGCAGGTTGCTTTTTACAGTTTATAACATTTTTTGGCCCTCAAATTTTTCTCTTGTGGAAGTATGCGTTATTGAAGAAAAGAATTTTGTTCTTTTCTCCACCACCTATTGGTGTAGTTTGCTATCGAGGTGAGATCACAAATGGAGATCTCAGTTGTGGAATTTCAAGCTTGTGAAAAAAACGTCGCTGATGTCGATATGCTACAAACTGTGGACAACTACATTGCATGTTTGTAACTTTGTTCTTGGGGTATGCGGGGGAATGAAAAAATGATCTATGTGTAAATATGAATTGTAACTACTGTTTCATACAATAGGTACAACTGAGAAAACTTTTAGAGGGAAAGTCCCATCTCTATGATGTTTATATTGATAGTCAGAATGTGTGTGTGCAGGCACCAACGTTAAAAGCCATAACATTGACAACAGCCGACAAATTCAAATTTTCTAAGATTAACGAGCCAACAAAGGTGATAATTTTAAATGCCATTACATTGAAGTTTTTGACTATTTTTATAAATCAGAAATATATTCTGAGGTTTAAATTGGTAAATAATCAAATGAAAATATCACTTTGCAAGTTAATTAATTTTTTCAATGTTGATTTTGATGAATTATTAATAGGGAAAGTCTTCCAGGATCAAATTATGGTGGGACCAACGATGAATCTACATTCATCAAGTAAGCTAGTTCATGTTACTTGTCGTTAAAAGACCCTAGTCCCTGAACTTTTTGTAAAACTTGTTTTCCAACCAGGTTTTTTGCAAACCTAAACAACAAGGTATTTCGCACACTTCTGGATGCATCCCACACCCAAGACAAATCACTTACGTCCGATCAAATTCGTAACATGGGATTGGACCCCTCGGGAGATCGACAGTTTCTGAAGGAGGTTGTTCAGTCTTACATGTTAGACGTTCATTTAGCACCAGGTAGTCCTTGCTGTTGATGATGTAATGTACTGCAAGCACGTTAGCAAAAACATCAGAAAGAGCAAGAAATTAGTCTTGAAATAATTGACGGGATTCATTTTACAGATTTCACAAAACAGTGCCATAAATCCAAATCTTAACAACAGAATATTATAAACATTCCTATTATGATATGAAAGCCTTCATAAAGTACAATCTGCATAGATTATGCACTTGTCTGTATATATCATGTAATATTTAATGAATTGTAATGAGCGTATGTATATAGTGATCCAACAACAATATTTATTCATATAATTAAATAGTTTTGGCTAATGGAACTGCAACTATCTCTTGTGTCAAGAAATGTAACACTTTAAGTACAACAAGAATGGACTTCAATTCTAATGGTGATAATACTTAAATATTTCTACAGAGACTACACAAAATCACTTTGCATGCATCACAACATAAACACTTTAAATATTGTATTTGCATTTAAATTTTAAGGAGGAAATTGTATAATATTGCTTTTTTGGTGTATTTAACTGATTAAATGTTATTTTTGCATGCAAGCGCAACTTATTTTGCATTGATATCATAGACAGTTTACCGTTTTAAGGCTCCTGCCTAAATTTATATGGAAAGACAGCATACAATTTGACATAAAAATTCATGCAAATGAATTCTTGGGATTGAAATCGCAAATCTCAAATATAAATAAGCACCAATAAAAAAGCTCGTTTTTAAATTCTAGCATGAGTATGTAAAAATTAAAGATTCTTTTTACATACAGTAGGTATTACAGTATACGCTAGATTTTTTGATCGAATGTCTTATTTTTCAAATTTTACATAACAGCATGCATGCATGCAACTTAAGAATTCCATCACTGCTTCAGATACACTACAAAATACTGCATGCATTTTAACATGTTTCGATATTAGAAATCCTAACGATGAATTACGTTATGTTACTTTTTTTTGCTTTCCATAAAAAAAACGATGGCATCACTCATGTCCACCTTTATTTATTTACACATGCACCGAGCATTAACAAGGAATGTAGTTCATCTGCAAAAGCCTTTAACACAATCCGCCAGCATATTCGTCATCTGCGTCAGCGTCTACTTCTGCTTTGGTTTGAAGTTTACTGTCATCGGTACCAGCTTCTTCATGCAGCAAGCCACCAGATGTCGTTACTGTATCTATGCTCTGTTTTCCGAGGCTGCTACTTGCATTATTAGGCTGAGTTCCCCTTATTGAAAGAGAGGAGGTCGATTCTGTACTAGCCGTCGACAATTGCCTCTCGGATAGCCGCGAGGACATCGTGCCAATCACAGTGTTGGGAATTCCCAAACTTCTTGCCAATTTTGCATACTGGAAAACATATTTACTTAAAATGGTAGTTCTGTTATCTATTATTAGTCCTATGAATGATTTGTAAGATGTGGCCAACCTCGACATCCATATGCTTTAGAAAAGGGCTATTGAGGGCTCTACCAGCCAATTCTCCATCCTCTTGATCATATGCCTCCAAAAGGGTTTCAATTGTCTGCGCTTCATCTTCTTCAATTACGCTAGAACATAATAAACCGGCTGTAGGATAGTTTTGTGTCCGGGATAAGAAGATAATAAAGATGTGCGAGACTTGTCGTTACATAGCCAATATTTGATCCTGGGTAATGAAAAGCCTCGCACATCTTATTTAGGATTGTTTACAAACTTTAGGAAAGAGTTATACAAGTATGCAAATGCAGGTACTTTTAACATGCAGTAACTCTGCAGTTACAATATATCCATAATTTCGACTGAATGCAAAACTAATGGCACGGGGCATGCAAACCTCATTCCGTTTTGAAAAGCTTTTTGTGCAGCAATCAGATCTCCTCTCGTGAGATGAACCAACACCAAGGCAACAGCTAATCGCCCTGCTGCCGGACCATTTTCACTCGAATTGTGCAAATCCATCTCTCTTTGAATGGTATCAGCCGCTTCGTCATACCTAGTCAATTAACGAGATAAAATAAAGTCGATTTTCTTAAAATTCAAAGGGATTAATTGTGAAACTGAAACTAACATTTTTACTTTAACTTGTAGTCGAGCTGCTTTTCCCAACAGATCAGCTGTCTGTCGGGGCTTATCTTCCAACTAAATTAATTCACAAATGAATTAATTCGTTATTTATGATGAAAAGCACTAGGCTTTCTACAGTCTTGCGATAGTTGGACAATTCATAAATGGAACTCGGGAAATTAAAATTGATTTTAATAAGCATCAACATTGAAACTTCGGCAATTAAGAATCAAGATCAAATTACCAGTGACACATCTGCAGCCTTTAAATACAAATTGGCGGCTTTCTCTGGAGCTTTTCCTTCCACCATTCTGAAATATATTTTTAATAAATTTTGTAAGTAAATAAGCATTATAAAAATCGTTAATTATAATAGTCTCATTATGTTCGATGAGTAATAAGCTTTTATTACAATGGTTTCTATTGTTGTTTCTAGAAACAAAATTACAAAATCTTGTTAGAATTTAATTACGAGCAATAATATCAGATCTCCTTTGCTATATTGACGTTCATTTTTCAGGACATCAACTGACTCTTATTTGATAGAAAACGGTAACAAGAAGATTTCAACATCAAACATCAATTACTGACTTTGCTCCTTTTTCAAACGATAGTGCTGCAGTATCCGGTGCACCATGTTGTTGAAATAAAACACACGCTCTCTCAATTAGACTGACCGTCTCATTCAAATCGCCCATATCTTTGGCTATCAAAGCAGCTTGCTCGAGACTCCTGCAGCAAATTATACAAAAATTCACGTTAATGGGAGGGCCCAAGCACCAACACTTGAAATATAAATTTTTAACATTTTTGTAATTCATCAGTAGGCATATCTTCTTCACAAGAAACAACGCAATGCACATGCTTACTTGGCAGAGGAGAACAATCTGAGTTATTTGTTAAAGAAATTACCACGCCAGACTCATAGAAATAAAACTTGTATTAATTTAAAAAATTAAAGATACGAATGATGCTGCCGATGACATTCTGCGGCCTTTAAGAAGCTGTCTTTGCATTGTGGATAGGCTTTGGCGTTTTTAAAACACGTCGCTGAAAGGAAAAAATATGTAGAACTCAATTTTCTGCAAATGTGTAAGGCATTAGTTCAGAGCGTGATCTATACCTGCGTTTGCATAGTCCATCGCAGCGCCTTCGTAATCAGGTCGCCATTTAAACATGGATGTCTTCAGGCTGCGTGTGATAATACATTAAGCGTGTTGGTGATGTATGAACAATAAACAGGGTTCCCCCAGAAATTTCATTTTCAACTTCCCTGACTTTTCCAGATTTTAAAAAAATTTCCCTGACCAATGACAACGTGAAAAATTGTCATATTTTCCAAAATTGACACTGGAAAATATTTTTTTA
>JAQGAO010003728.1:0-16456 GCA_034697705.1 Ommatoiulus sabulosus | reverse complement strand
GGTGGCTGGAGGAAACACGCCATGAAACATTGTTTCAAAGAAAAATGTTTCCCCAAAAATGTTTCGAAACTTTTTTTGTGAAACTTTTTCATGAAATCTTGTTTCGAAACACTGTTTTGAAACAAAGTTTCTTAAGTGGATACGCGCCTTAAGCTGATGATGTTTCCATAATACGACTGCAAAACAGGTGCTGCTACGATTTTTATGTCTTCCGTTTTCTGGTGTGTGTGGACGGTAAATTTGTGCAGAATTCGAGAAATTACGATCTTCATTTCCATCATGGCAAATTTATGACCTGAAACAAACAACACCGAACATTTTTACAAATTTCACAATGTGTTGTTATACATCTAAGGGCTGATTTCATGAAATGAATCTTAAACATTTTTAGAACAAAATTTGGTAGTATTATTCATTTCATTTAATAATAATTATTATAAAAACATATCGTTTTCGAGAAAAATAGGACAGTTGTTAATAACACTATCAATGTCGTGAATTGAACCCTTTTTTTAAAAAATATTTTACTTGATTGATTTTTTTTAATAAATACTGAGGTTTAGACAAGGTTAAAGTTAAATTATGACAATTTTAGCGCCTGTCAAAAAAACTTTGTTAAAAAATTAAACTATTTCGTGGCAAGCTTATTTCAGCAATGGACAATAATAGGATTTCAGTTAATCGAATCCCGGATAATAGAGATAAATAGAAAAACAAACCGAAATAAAATGTAAAACATACCGATACAGTTTCGAGGTCCCGCCGAAAACGGAACATATTCATACGGACTCAGTTTCAGCGCAGTTTCACCATAAAACCGCTCTGGACAGAACTTCTCAGGATCTTGAAACACTTTCGGATCTTTATGGATCAGTATTACGGGTAAATAAACGGTTGCTCCGGCTGGTATTCTGTAACCACCTGAATGCAAACAATAATTATGTAATTATTATATGGAGCTTTATCTTCGAAACTGGAAACTTTCTTGGTGTGTTCCCACATTTAGAGTACAGTTATTTTTGTTGAAGTACTCCTAACTATTATGAACATGCACAGTAAAAAAATTCCGCAAAATTTACGGAAAAGTACTGGCCGCAGAGATAACGGCACCCGTTCCGTAAAATTTTAAAAGTACCGTAAAAGAAAATTTCCGTATTTTTCACGGAAAATGCCCGTAAAATATAAATCCACTTAAAATGAATTTAAAATGGTTTATTAATACATTTCTATTACCTTGTGTACCCAGTAATTAGTCCATAACTCCAGGGCCCCTCGTTAATTTGCTAATATTTTGTGGAACTAGTGGGATTCGATCCTGCAACCTACCGCTTCAAGAAACCTAACACTACCAACTGAGCTATCGTGACTTAGTGGAAAGAGGAGTGTTAAAGCTGTAGAGAAGGGACAGCGCTCCTTGTACGGCATTTCTTCCGTAGAATTTACGGAAAATTGCCGTGTTTTTATTTACGGGTAAATTGCCATAAAAATGTACAGCATGTCTTTCGTAAAATCTACGGAAAATTGTTTTACGGGTAAATTCCTTCAAAATGTACAGTATTTCTTCAGTAAAATGTACGGAAAACTGCCCTATCCTTATTTTACGGGTAAATTCCTTCAATATTTACAGTATTTCTTCTGTAATATTTACGGAAAATTGCCTTGTTTTTATATTACGGGTAAATTGCCATAAAATGGCAAGCATTTTTCCGTAAAATGTGCGGAAAAGTGTCCTATTCTCATTTTACGGATAAATTCCTTCAATATTTACAGGAATTTTCCTGTAAAATTTACGGAAATTTTTAACTGTGTACAATTACACATTGGCGCTGTTTACGATCCTAAAACTACACATTCCTTATTTAACGAACTAAAATTACCCATTCCCTCTGCCTATAAGTGGTTCTTGGTAAAGATAGCGGTACTCGGGAGATGACCTAACTGCACGTAGATGTAAATGTAGATTGGGTTCAGCCTGACGGCGCATGCGCACAAAGCATTTCTTGATCTACGTGAGTTCGATTACAAATCGAACAAATGGCCGATTGGATCTACATTCACATTCACATTTACGTGTACGTTTACATCTACGCTGCTCAGTATTTTTCCAATTTCTTTTCCATATTTGTTTACTGCATCCGAGATGGGAGGAGCTGTCTGTCGGACAAAGCAGCGATGACCCCACGCGGCTGTCGGGTTGCTCTTTTGAGAGTCACTCCCACGAATCCCATGACAAAATCGATTCGAAGACGAATCGTTAGGTACGTGTACCTGAAGAAAAGAAGAAAAAAAATGTTATTTTCTTGATGTTTGCTGCTTAAAAATACGTCCGTGCGTCACATTTATGCTGGTGCATGGAATCTCTGCTTGTCGTCCTAAACCCGTATTTATTATTTGGGTGGCGGAATAACAAGGTTCTTTGTCTGAGATCGTGACAAGGCAGCCTTATCCGTCAAAGCTTGGATCGATGCACCTTGATTGACTTAAAATTAAAATGGCCACTCGGAATTGGGATTTACGGGATGCGTGCTGCGTTTCGACTTTTTTTTACCCTCCCAAAAAAAGCTGCAAAATCGACGTTATTGTGCGACGACGAAGTGCAAAACCACTTGTAGATTGGATTAAAGATTTTCTTGAACCCCTCCCCCTCCCCCCCCCCCTGCCAGCCCTGGAATTAATGATCAGGCGTTGCCATGGTGACGACGCTGAGGGGAGTTGGATGGAGCGCCACCGGTGGCCGATAATGGATGTCAATGCTTATCAAGCGCACCCTCCCACTGAAATTCATATTACATCCGAGCCGATGGAACACCCCACCCCCGTAATTTGCTTCTGACATGGAAATTGCGCCATTTCGTTGCCCTAGTAAATAAGCAATATTCATTGCATGTTTAACCCGGCAATCCCGCCTTAACCCCCCATCCCCGAACCCGATTCCTGGTGCGGCGCTTCGTGCCACGTCGTTTTGACGTGTTTGAGTAATGCAAATAAATGGCTTGTTGCTCACTTGACGCGATGTACGTACTTACCTCACCTGAAGGCCGTCGCACACGTGGCAATTTGTATCCCGAAACTTGTTTCCAGATGTATTATTGGCTTGACATTTCCCCGTGTGTTGGGGAAAATTTACTCGGGAAATATATTTGCAGGTATATTTCCATACTAGAAAAGGAATCCTATTCTGAGCAACGTATTTCTGGAAAGAAACTGGCGTCAAAGGTTTTGCAGTCATGTACAAAAGCTTGTTTCTGTTGGATAGCCAGTTAGGAAAGACATGTTTTTATGTCGTCATGGAATGGAATGAGCGGTGCTGTCAAGTTAGTTTACCCAGATTTCCCGTTGAAACAGTGCTGTCGTATGCTGTAGGGGTTCTGAAAAAATCGTTTCAGGCTTTGTTTCTAATGTGTATCCGAGGCAAATTTCGGGTTTAGTTTTGGGTTCATTTCCCAGGAATAACTCATTATGCATTTCCAAATATACTAATTGTGGTTTCAAGCATTTCTGTTGCCCAATCTGAAATGATTAAGCGATATCGGGAAGTGAAACTAAGCATTACAACAGATTTTAGGCAATTTGGGAACATTTAGTTGAAAACATCTAATTCAAGATGGCGAATCAGGGAATCAGACGTAAGCTCGAGTTTCCTCTCAAACCATTCTTTTCAGTCACATATGACAGGTGATTTATAGATGGCCCCAACCCATTTCGAGCGCCATCGTGGCAAATACTCGAAGCACGGTCGTCACGTGCTCTTCACGGCCAACGAGATCTGTAACATCGCCGAACCTCCCACGCGCCGCCATCTTGTGACGTAAACGCGACCAACAATGGCGTCTGCAACGGCGCTCTTCAACTTTACTTTCGGTGATGAAACAGTGTCTTCTCGAATCGAGGCCACGGGCGCGAGTAAATTGCCAGTTAGCAAAAAGCAGCGTTTAAACGTTTTTATAACCACTAATTAGAACTGCGACGCCCGCACAACTGCGGAAAACGCAGCAGACCGATTTCCAGAATGGGTTCTCGTCGCGTGCCAACTAGAGGGTTGTCAGATCTGATGCCAATTTCTTCCTGTTAAATCTGAAATTCGTTTTTTTTTTTGTGTGGTTGGAGAACAATTAAGACACCATGAAAAATGGTGCTGATGGCGCGGATTTTGCCTCTTCAATAATTCACGCTAAACACACCGCGTGGCGTGCGTGTCCCTGCGCCTTTTTATCGGTCTTATCGGCTTGTAGTAGTTAGCGAAAACGCTTGTTTGTGGATCGGCCGATAGCAGCCGCTCTCGCAGCGCCCCCACCCCCGGTGGAGGAACGGTGGGGGAGATAAGGGGATCACCCTCTCTCTCTCTGCCTTTGTTCTTACATCAGAAACCGTGTTGTTTACCTTGACGTTATCAGCTCTGTCACCCCCATTTCTCTGCCATTGACTGCTTCTTTGGAAGCTGGACTGTAATCGCCTTACGTCATCTTCGGTGGCCAACGGCAAAAGCTGTCCGATTGACCAAGATTCGTATATACGACTTTAGTTTTGACGACCTCCGAAAGTTACAAAATGAGTACCAGAAAATGCAACTGCTTGTGCAGAAAGGTACCAGAAAGCGCAACTGCTTGTGCAGAAAGGTACCAGAAAACGCAACTGCTTGTGCAGAAAGCGCAACTGCTTATGTACCGGTAGGAGGTTACCAGAAATTGCACCTGCATGTGCGAAAGGGTACCAGAAAACACAACTGCTTGTGCAGAAGTGCACCATAACATGCAACTAATGCAGAAGTGTACCAGAAAACGCAACTGCATGTACAGAAGTGTACCAGAAAACGCAACTGCTTGTGCATGCTGCTCCGCAAGAGATAGGAGGATATCAGAAAATGCAACTGCTTCCGTAGAAGTGAACCAGAAAATTCAATTGTATCTGCAGAAATTACCAGAAAACGCAACTGCTTGTGCATGCTGCTCCGCAAGAGATAGGAGGGTAACAGATAACACAACTGCTTCTGTAGAAGTGTACCAGAAAATTCAATTGTATCTGCAGAAATTACCAGAAAACGCAACTGCATGTACATAAGTGTACCAGAAAACGCAACTGCTTGTGCATGGTGCTCCGCAAGAGATAGGAGGGTAACAGATAACGCAACTGCTTCTGTAGAAGTGTACCAGAAAATTCAATTGTATCTGCAGAAAATCTGAAATGTACCAGAAAAGGCAACTGTATGTGCAAAAGGGTACCGGAAAACGCAGCTGGTTGCCCGAAATGGTACCAGAAAACTATAGTAGATAAATGGTGGTACCGGTAATGTCCAGCCAGTCCAAGGTGCCAACATTTGCGCCCAAAAAAGGGTTAGTTCTTGTTGTTCATAAAATGTTACGATCGGGAACGTTAATCACGACTTGATCGACATAACCACACAACTAGCCTTGGATTATTTTGTAATTTCTTGGCGTTAGAATCTCCGCGAACAAATCGTGAACTAAACGAACAGATTGTTAGTTTTTGAAGCGTTATCTAGCAAATAATATTGCCACGAACGGCGCTAAGGCGGAGTAATTGTAATTACGCATGCAATGATAAAATCTTAAGAGGTATACTGTATATCCCGTAAATAATAATCTTGAAGCATTTTATTACCTTAACATAGAAACGTTACCGCTTTTCCTCTAAAGGTGAGAAGGTACCGAGCAATTTAGGCGTATCCAAAACGGTTTATGAGCTGCAAATTATATGAAGTCTTCGTCTAATTTTATAAAAAAGAACGAAGTCTAATCGTTGTTTTAGTTCTAAAAAATCGTATCTTTTGTAAACTTTACAAAAACATGACCTCGATTTTTCGGACTCGTCTCAAATCCGTTAATCGCCTTAATTTGCTAACCCATTAGGCAGTTTATTGCCGAATTTCAGACAGTTAAGACCGTTACACAAAGAGGAAAGTTATACAGCATTGGGAAATAAATTACAGGAAAGTTATTTCAACTGAAACAATTTCCTGTTGCTGCACACACACATGGAGCAATATTTTCAGAATATATCCCTGCAGTGCTTCACAGCACTGTTTGAAAGGGAAATGCGGCTAAATTAACTTGAGAGCATGCTTTTATTCCATCCTATGACGTGTCTTTCTTAATTGGCTAATTACCAACAGAAAAAAACTTTTGTGTATGGCTGTAAAACCTAGGACGCGTCAGTTTCTTTCCAGAAATAAGTTGCTCAGAATAACATATTCTGTTCTGGAAATTTTTCCAACACACAGGGAAATAAGAAGTGATAATATGTACCTGGAAACAAGTTTCGGGATATATAAGTGCTTAAATATATGTTGGTTGAGAAATATTGGTTCTGAAAGTTGAGAAGTGACACAACTCGACACTTAATGCAACATAAACTACCGTCAACTAGCCGAATTAATCTTGTGGTTAATCTTCAAGCGCATAAATAAATATTGGTTGAGAAAGGTACGGCGTTTTAATAAATAGCCGAAATAATGGTTGGTGAAATTGTGCCGTTTATGCTGACTAATAAAGTCAGCATAAACGACACAATTTGTCGTTTGCTTGACTAATAGTCTCAAACCAGAAATTGTTTTTTTTTAGTTATGTCATTTTTGAAGCAGGGGGTGGAACATTGGAATATAATAGCAATTGGAACGTGCCGTTTTATACGCATTTCAAACATACTCCTATTTTCGGCTGAGCTGCAGCGCCACCTACCGAGAGCAGAATGCCAAACATCGGAATGCGCATGCGCAACGCCTTCAGCGGGCAGAATTCTGCCCTGTGGTAATCAGGCAACTTATGGATGCGCTCTCGAGCTCAAGTTTAGTTTATGGCAGCCGCGCGTCGTTCGGCTCGCCGCCAAGTGGCGCTGAAATTGTTTTCTTGGGCTGTTGCAGTAAATTATTGAGCGGTTGAGCGGCGCTCCCTCGCTTCCGTCGCGTTGGCAATCCCAATCGACCACCTGTTCGTTAAGCGGAGAATGGAAGATTTTTTTACTTTTCGGCCGACTTCCGTCGCTTCATTCTAATTTCGAACCGGATGCACTCGACTGAGCTTCAGGCGAATTTTCGACCATTGCCCAGCGCACGTTTCCATTCTTGAGAAGCTCTTTTAGCGCCCTGGCAACGCACTAAGGTCGCTGGGGTCGGTCGGCCATTTTTTTTATTTTTATTTTTTTATTATTGATGTATTATTATTTTTTCCACCAGCTCTACTTATGTGCGTCATGGCTTTCGAAATGTTTCATTTCTCACGCTCGTTAAAAGCTCTGTTTTGTTTTAAAATAATGGCGTACGTGGTTTCGTGTTGGGTTTGCGGTGCGCCTCAAATTTGAACAGGAATGTAGATTCTGAACGTGCGCAAATTGGTTTCGGATGTCAGTCGGGACATTCGGAAGACTTGTCTTGCAAATTGGTGGAAATTTTCAGCTTTCCAGTCGCCTTGTCGTTTAGTTTGGTAAACGGCGAGGACTTTTCAAAGGTAGGGGGTGTACCCCCAGACCTTGGAAAAGTCAGGGAAGAATGGCTTATTTTGAAAAAAGTCATTGAGATTCAACGTAGTCATGTTGTTGCGATTTAAAATTAATGCTTCTACATGGTTAGCTCAGGGCCCATTTTTCAATTTGAAAAATTTTCCACGTTTTCCGAGGATGAAATTGCAAAATTTTCCACGTTTTCCGAGGATGAAATCGCAAAATTCTCTAGGTTGTCCGAGGATGAAATTGCAAAATTTTCCACGTTTTCCGAGGATGAAATTGAAAAATTTTCCACGTTTTCCGAGGATGAAATTGCCAAATTTTCCACGTTTTCCGAGGATGAAATTGCAAAATTTTCCACGTTTTCCGAGGATGAAATTGCAAAATTCTCTAGGTTTTCCGAGTACAAATTTGAAAAACTTCCTACATTTTCCGAATACAAAATAGGCAAGTTTTCTAAAAAAAAATTTCATGCAATTTTTTTTTTAAAATTTTTCTATGTTAAATTTCAAAATTGTCATGATTAGTAAATTTTGCAAAATATGTCAATTCAGGTGGCGCCGCGAACGCAAAGGCACTTTGAAATGCGTCGCGTGAGCATGGTGTTACGTATATTATTGTGCTTTCACCTTGTATGTGTTGATCGCTAGATGGCGCTTTTAAAATTCCGGTGATATTTTTTTATTTAATGTTTTTGCTTAAGATTAACTGGAGAGATGTACTGTATCATCATAGTGTATCCAGTTGTTCGCAAACCAAGAAAACCAGACGCCAGAATTGATTTTTTGCCCCTTCGTTGGTTGGTTTTTTTTTTTATCGAAAAATTTAATCAACAAGTTAACGATAAGACAAACAGCATGTTTTTACCTAGTTTTTATTCAATGTTTGCTCACTTAGTTAAGGAAAAGTTGCTTCAACATGACTATTGATAAAAAAATCACAATCAAGCAATATTTATCTAACATTGTTTTCTTATTTTATTTTATCATTTCGAGCTTATTGGGTTAGCATAGCCTTAAGGATACTCTTTTTAGTTGAGTCAATGAGGTGGGTCTTAAACATGAAACTGACAATGAAAAATCAGTGCATGTGCTATTTTCAACTGCTAAAATATGCATTTCGCAAACGTTAGTGCTAAAAATGGACATATTTCAGTAGTGTTTACTATTGTAGGTACCTGAAAAGCTTGAGAATTGGCAAGAATCTATCCATCCTAATGGACATGTTAGCAAATTAAATTGGAAAATGACTCGGGGACGCCAATGGACGATGCCTCCTGAAACGTCGCCATGTTGCATCCTCCCAATGGAAGTTTCAATAACCCAAATGGCTTCTCTTAGCTCTCCGGCACCGACTACTGTTAATGCAATTTTCCTAACAGCTAGTGTCCAGATTCGTTAAACCTTTCACATCTCTTCAGACCTGAAATAAATCAATTCTCTCTGGCCGGGTGGCGGGCTCGTTGTAGCGCCCCCTGTGGGATGCTTCGCCCCTTTTGCCGAACTCGTAATCAAGTCGTGCTTGTTGGTTGTCAAATCTCTGAAAGATCTTGATCTTCCTCCCCATAGACTACGGATGGCCACCTGCAATGCCCAAAAAATATCTTGCTGGCATTGGCCTTGTTTGTGAGGATACTCATTACGGAGAAAGTAACCTATTGGGTAGGATGATGATGGAAGTTGGTTAATCGAAAGTCGAACCAGCAGATGATTCTGAACGGTTGCTGGAACATCTTTTTGTTGCATTCTTCTTGGAAGGAGATTTAGTGTTTTTTGTGGCAGATAACTATAAACTTGACAGAATTTTCTGTATTTCATGGGGACTTTCTGAATATTTGTGCGGAATTGAAAACATCAATGTTCCTGAACTATTTAAAGCTGTTTCCACACTGTAGTGTAGGAACAGGCAACTTTGTGTTAATTGTTATTGCTGCCATAAATTGTTTCACATGTACATCGCTTACACAAGTTTGTTTCCGGAAACAACTAGCTCAACCAATTAGCAACAAGGCGTTCTTCAACGTTTTTTTTTCATCTGCTACCATACTGGTGGAAACATGGAAGAACTTTCCGCTGCTAATTGGTTGCTAGTTGTTTCTGGAAACATACACTTGTGTAATCAATGTAGGTTACAATGTATACAAAAATGTTACGTAGAACAATTCATGTATACAAATGGAAGAATTATCAACAAAAAGTTCCTCAGTTTCATCCAATGCGGACGAAGTTGAACATAACTAAACTTTACTTCTTTTTTTTGGTTTCAAACACTTTACTGTGAATTTTGATACGCGTTCTTCAAAACGGAAGTTTAAAAATTATGCAAATTCGTTTTTTTAACTTGTACAAATCACTAATTTACAAATTCACCTCTTCAGATTTCAGTAAGGGCTGGTTTTCCCCCCCCAATGTTCTCCTCAACTATTATTCGTTCGCATTAATTGATTTTCGAAACCAACGGAAAATGAAAATGCAAATATGAAGTTCACCTATCTGAAGATTCCAGTTAAATTTTTTTCCCCTCTCGATGTATTCCCAAACGCCAAAACCGACTCACGAGAATTCACAATTGAATTTGACGAACAATCCAGGTGAGGAAGCTCGGATTGCAGTTTGTTTGATTCAAAATGGCTGACAAGGGACATCTGGCAGGGATTCTGAAGTATAACCAACAGTTGATGAACTGATCATCCATTTCTTGGTGGAATTTTCTTATTGTTTTTGGCATACGGGAACGGATTATTGTTATCTCAGTAAGTTTGTAAGCAATAGCATTTTTATGGGAGTACGGCGCTTCAGCCAGAGCAGCTAGTCACATGCTCCATTTCTACGGTTTATTTTGCTAAACCTGGGGTCGAACTCCGCGTCCGTTGACATCAATCTCATATCCGCACATCTGGCCGAGAACGCTTTGAATAGCCCACTGCTGTCGTTGCAACTCTGTAAAAGGTTATTTGGATCGCCGACTTCTTCCCCCAGACGCTGATTTCCGAGAAGTGTTTTTGGGTAATGGCGTGCTATGGAACCGCTCGGGTGCTTCCCGGCCGCCATCCATCTCGAGTTCGTTTTTCAGAAAAGCAATCTGCTAAAAAGGGTTAACTAGACGAAATTATCAACTCTTGACTGTCAGCATAGCTCGTACTAAGCAGATACGGTTGGCTGTTGAGACATCGTCTTTGGCATTTGGGAATGAAATACAGCGGTGGCTCATTAAGAAGAACAGTTCTGGTGGTACAAAGTCATTTCCAGTCCATGGACTTGGAATGTCAGTCGATAGACGAGTAATGTTAATTTCTTCGTGTAAAACAAATGCAGGGTACGTACCCTAGACCTGGAAAAGTTAGGGAAGAATGACTTATTTTGAGTAAGTCAGGGAAATTCAACGTATTAATGTTATCACAATCGAAAATTTATGCTTATCTGTGGTTAACTCAGGGCCCATTTGCAAACTTTAAAAAAAAAAATCAGTACAAATTTTCAAAATTTTCAACTACACGTGCACAAACTTGCGAAATTTTCCGCGTTTTTCGAGCACAAATTTCAACAATTTCAGAGGACACATTTTCAAGACTTTCAAACATTTCAAATTCAAATTGGTAAAATTTTCTGAAAACTGTCATGCTAATTTTGGAAAATTGACATTAGTAAATACATGTAGGCCTATCCCAAAATGTTGAAAGTGGTCCTTGAACATATAGATTTTCAAAATCGTGGATAACATTGGCATTTGTCAATTTTGTCGTTCGTCAGAGAAATTTGCTTTTAAAACCTGGAAAAGTCAGGGAAGTTAAAAATGAAATTTCTGAGGGAACCCTGGATTGAGTTTTCGAGTTCCCAAGCATTCGCGCCATGTTGTGCTTAAACTAACTTTAGACGCTATGAAAAAAGGTACGATGTAACGGGGAATTTCTCTATGAAAGTGGCCGCACCTTCCCATACTTATGATAGGATTTCATCCAAAGTTCAGCTCTATTTAAGTTTTATTTCAGTTCTTATTGTTAAGTCATATTTTGTCTGAGTTCTGATAATACGAACTAATTTAAAACTCGTTTATACGAACACATTTTGAAGTCACTTGATATTCGTCTTAACGAGGTTTGGCTGTATTCCTATCTAATTATGTTTCTAAGTTTGTTTCAAGGATGGGTGTATTGTTCAATATGTATTTTACCTTGTATGGTACGGTACTGAAAAGACGTTCTTTTTATAAAATTTTAAATTCTCCCAGTTATTTTTAAAAAAGTGTACCTTTGCCAAGAATCCAAAATCGAACATCAGGTTCAAACGACGCCGTTTTTCTCGTTTGATTTTTGGTTTGTTTACCATCATTGTCTAGGAACAAAATATCATTATACACATGTAGTTTCAAGCATAATAATAAATACATGTATCTTGGAAAAGTGTCCATTTATAGACCACGGATTCGGTGGAGGACCCTCTCAAAACCAATTCGCCTTATCTAGAAACCATCACACGAGGCAATTTATATCCCGAAACTTGTTTCCAGCTACATTATTGCTTGTAACTTCCACGTGTATTGAGGAAAATTTACTTTGCAAATAGATTTTCAAAATACTAAAATATCCTATTCTAAGCAACTTATTTCTGGAAATACACTGACGTCATAGCCTTTACAGTCATGCGGAAAACTATTTCTGTTGGATAGCCAATAAGCAAAAGCATGCGCCCTAGTGTGAAATAAGCAGTGCTGTCATGTTTAGTTTACCCAAGCAGATTTCCCTTTGAAACGGTGTTGTTATATCCTGTAGGGAAATATTCTAGAAATATCGCTCCACGTGTGCAGCAACAGGAAAATGTTTTGGTTAAAATAACTTTCTTGCAATTTACTTCTGGATATCACTATCCTGCAATTTATTTCTGGAAATAACTTTCCTGCAATTTATTCTTGGAAATAACTTTTCTGCAATTTATTTCTGGAAATAACTTTCCTGCAATTTATTCCTGGAAATAACTTTTATGCAATTTATTCCTGGAAATAACTTTCCTGCAATTTATTCCTGGAAATAACTTTCCTGCAATTTATTCCTGGATATAACTTTCCTACAATTTATTTCTGGATATAATTTTCCTCGTGTGTGACGACCTTTAGTGCACACTATAGCAGTCATAGCAAACACTTATCGATTCCTGTCTGAAACACGATCGCAGGATGACGTCATCGTTCCTTCCTCAGCACTTTTCTCGAATTTGTAATTATTTTTCACCTGAATGCCTGTCATCGCCATGTGAGAGCACTCAAGCTGTTGTTTTGAACGTGGGCTCCCCCGGGGAATCGGCGCTACCCCACGGGTTGCTCAGCAATGGCGGCCCCCGCTCGTTACCCCCGGACAGGAGAAGAAATGCAGCGTCTCGTTTAAATTGATGAATTGCGGGGGTGCCGGGGGAGTCTTTTCCCCCCACCCTCCCATTAAAATAATCAGGCATTCATTCCTTCAGGATTCCTTCTCTTCTTCAACAATGGGGAAAATTCATGTCAAAAACATCGGCGCTGGTTGCTGGCATGCGCGGAGAATTGTTGCCCGATTTAGCGTCGCCAGGACGGCTCGCGATTGGTTCGCAACGCAAGGATTGATCGCTGACGCCACCACTACCACCTATGGATTTTCGGGTGAACCTCCTGGTCGAAGCGCCGTTGCCGATTCTGGTCGCCGACATGTTTCTTGAACCCGACAATGGAACCTCATGCCTGATTCCCATTGGACAAAGTACATCAGAAACAGAAATTTGTCTGCACTTGCTGCTTGCATCTTGATACTTGGCAGCATTTTAGTTAGCAGAAATAAAGGAGCTCTCTCTAGCTACTGACTATAGCATCCTTTCTGGTCTGTAGTAGTCATGAGAATGGCCGACATCTTGGATTTTGGCTTGGTTTCTGCTTGCAGCAAACTGAAGAGATTGGAGGGAGATAAAACTAATGGCGTATTCCAGTAGTCCACACTAGTGCAGTGCAACTTGATCAAGTCTTTTTTTGTGTTCAGTACAATCTCATGACGTCATAATCCGCCATGTTGGATGCACTGACTACGCTGGCTCTTTCGACGGTGTAGTCAGTGTATACTCAGTGCATATTTTTTAGACAAATGGAATAGTCCAGTAAGGTGCACCGACTACACTGAAGTATGTACCGTGGACAAATGGAATAGAACCAGTGCAGAAACGTACACTCAGTGTACACTTTTTGGACTATTGGAATAGGCCATTAAAAAGTTTAAAGAATTTCTGGTGAGCTCCAGCGCCAAATGCCAAGAGCAGCATGATCCAAAGCGAAGTGCGCATGCGTGCAAATTGCAGCAAGCCAAATTTTATCCATTGGGAATCAGGTGTTGAGCAGTGACGTTGAGTGAGCCGGAGACACGTGACATTGTCGCGAGGAAGAACGTGCTGCCGGGTGATTTCCGGAAGCGTTCGAAATGTGATTCTCAGAACATTTTTGTAGTATGGCATCTATTTTATGACGCCAGTTCACGTGACCATTGAACTCGTAAACTTGCGCTTGATTGTTTACTCACTAGCTATGACAAACGTTTTTCCTGAACTCACTTTCCGAACATAAAAGCTCTTCGAGTGCTAAACTGAAAGCTGCCACTCATTCTTTCATCTAACAACGGTTTGTTTACTCGCTGTCACTTTTTTTTCGCTCGAATTCCACGTGTTCCTCCGCCAACAAACGTCGCTTTAAATCACCGGCAAGAGCGCCGTTGACACGACCCGTTCTTGTTTTGACGTGTGTGCACGTGTGAGGTGTCGCTCTAACAAATTAGCGCGCAGTAACGTTTTTTCCGTAGCGTTGTTTTTACTTTTTTGGACTTTTTTTTTCGGTTTTGGAATGGCAGAATAGCAGATGCACGGAACTATTTTTTTGCAACGCCATGTTGGCATTGCGTCGTGCCAGCGCCGTTCGGTTTTCGTGCCAAAATCTCACCTGTTGAATCCGACGACATAAGCAATAAAGTGGACCACCCTAGTGACACATTTGGCACGGGTGACAGTCTGGGTATGCAAAACAGCCTTCCGGCCTCGTGACGACATGGAGTAGTTTTCGTGAAAATTTCTCCTTGGTTTCAGCTTAACGTTATGCCTGCGGTGCTGCCACCTATGAGCGTGAAATTGCGTCGTGCCTTTGCTGTGCAGATAGCTCACAATTGCCCGCGCATGAATCTTAGGGCTGAATTTAGGCGTGTCTGCAAAAATTCTGCAAGTTTTAATGTTATGAATTTAGCAAGTTCTAATGGTAAGAATTTTGCAAGTTTTAATGTTAAGAATTTTGCAAGGTTTAATGGTAAAAATTTTGCTCGTTTTAATGATAAAAATTCCGCAAGTTTTAATGATAAAAATTTCGCAAGTTTTAATGGTAAAACGTGGAAAATTTTATTGTTTACAATTCTGCAAAATTTTAGTTTGAAAATTGGAAATACCACATGGAAAAATGGAAAAAAGTCATGATTCTCAGCCTAATAATTAAAGACGATTTTTCGGATTCGACTAAAATTGGTTGAAATTCGGCAATATATTCCGCCTTAAAAGATATTCTCTGAGCTCCAGCAGCGCCTAAAGCGGTCGTCCTAGTCCCTATTCCTTGCCGTTGCAGAAAGTGTTTCGCTGCGCGACTGTAAAAGTTCTGTTTTCGTACTTGTCCGTTGTTGCTCCCTGTTTGCAAACATTCTTCTGTTCTGTTCTTTCGTTTTCTTTAGTTAGCCGTTTTTATAACTAGTGTCGTTTTAATCGGATCCCTTTGCATTTTTTTCCCATTCTTTTGCAGAGCAATGTTGTCCGCCGAACCGTGCTCTAAGTAACGGCTTCTTGTTGTAAATTAAACACGTTGATCAAGGAATATACCGATCGACAACGTAAGCCAACTCGATTCTTACTACTTTCATTATATTTCGTTGCGAAGACGTTTTGCTCGTAGTTTAACAGATAGTTGAATGCACCAGTAGCTTTCTTGATGAGTTTCATTCATCCGACGCCGTCAACATGGCGTTTCAAAGTTGGACAAGCTTGCTGACTTCCTGACGAGCGCAAACTTGAGTTTTATTTATACGTTCTTCCGACAGCTTAAGTCGCTGATAGGTTTCAATTGAAGGTGTTTTTTAGGTATCGGAAAGGTATTCAATTCAATTCTTTACCCTGCAGTCAGTAGATTAGTACCATTTGGCACAGAGGGGATCCTTAGTGATGGATCCCAACACTACGGTAATTTGTTAGGTATCAGGGAGGTCTGATTGGGTGCAGACCAGTACATTCTAAGGTATCAATACCTTAAAAAGGTTGAATATTGGTATCTTTTAAGTCATAAAAAGGTATACCGTAGTTATGTGTCAATGTAGGTATTTTACAAGTCCTAAAAAGGTATCTAATATTCCAAAAGTAAGTTTCATGTCATGTAATATCAGTTTTCAATTTCAGAAACCAAGTTTCTGTGATAGTTACCCCAAGGGTGGAAATAAAAAATGTTTATTTTCGACGTGATTATTGTCAGCGTGATGGCCAGTGTGCTTAGTTTGCATATTACATACTGTACATATACATTATGTTAGACGCTTTTAATGTACCGGTAATTTTGTTTCTTGGAACTTATTGGGATTTGATCCTGCAACCTACCAATCATGGGAACCTCGAGCTACCATTGTGCTATCGAGACTTCATGCCTCATTGCCTTAATAGTGCATGGTAGTCCTTTCTAAAACCTTAATGCATTTTTAAGTTGTTTATAGGTTGAAAATGTATGTATTTGTAGGTAACGTTAATGTAGATATCGTTTAAAGATACCTTTAAACGTTTTCTTGATAGATACCTTTTTTGAAATGTGTAAATAACTAATTATTAAATAAAACCTTTTAGGAACCTATAAACTGCTGAAAATATACCAGTTAAATGTATCTTCAGGGTTGTCACTGACCTGCGAAGTCAGGCAAAACTGAAAAAGTCAGGCAACTTTGTCAAAATTTAAAGAAAAGTCAGGCAAAGTCAGGTTGAGGTCA
>JAQGAO010003727.1:0-16464 GCA_034697705.1 Ommatoiulus sabulosus | reverse complement strand
AAGTCAGGCAAAATTGTATGAAAAGTCAGGCAAAGTCAGGCAAGTCGATTTTTCAAATGTGGTGGCAACCCTGTTTATAGTCATAATTAGTATCATTTGTTTTTTAAAGAATAACAAAGGCTACATTACCTTGCAATTATTTTATGAACATCTCCAGACTAGTACTCTTGGTATAGAACTATTGGATGGACTCAAAAAATAAATACACGGTAATGTTGCCACGACATTCGTTTTGGACATGAATACGTTGAATTTCCTTGACTTTTCCAAAGTAGTTCATTCTTCTCTGACTATTCTAAACAAACATCAGTACATATCACGAAACATTTGTATTTTAACGAAGCCATGGCTAAGATGCTAAAAAAATATTCTAAAAAAATATCAGTACATTTCAGGTAACATTTGTATTTTAACGAAGCCATGGCTAAGATGCTAAGGCTAAAATGCCTGCTTGGTGCTCGTGGAAGGACAATTGGTTTTTTTCCCGGTCTGATAGTGTCCTATCACGGGCTCCATAGCTACCTTAACTTCCTCTAAACTCAATCGGGATGAAAATCAACCTTGTTTTGATCAATGTTTAGCCGATTTGTTATCGCCCGCATGCTCAGTACTATCAAAAAACGCCCATTTCATCGAATCTTGAAGCTGATTCGGATTTTTCGCTACTGCGTGATACGGCCTAATGTTTTCCATAAAACTTGACTTTTTTAAGTGTAGATTCATGATCTGCAAAATTAAATGGGGGTCCCCATTAAACATTTCAAAGGGGCCCCCGGACCCCCCATAGGGGGGCAGGGGTCAGCTTAATTCTTGCCTACTTATAAAGGTCCCTTTGAAATATTCATGATTTATTCTAACCATGTTCTGATTTACTCTTTATTTAAAAAATTATTGGCAGGGTCATGATAATTGAACCACCCTGTATATTAAACGTGATGTATGGGTAGTTGCAACAAGGCAGCCAAGTCATGAGGGTATGCTGGCTGGGAGGTCACTAAACAATTCACTGAAAAGTAGAGGGCTTAATGGGTCTCCCTGATTAACTCCAGTCTTTGTTAGCCTAATTGAGTTGGATCCCCCATCCGACGTGCAAGTCTTCGACTATCAGTTGAACATAGAAGGAATATATACTGTACGTGTATATGTCAAAATTTGAGGCTCGGCGCTTTGTCCATACAGTCTAATGATTAACTGAATCTAAAGCTTTTTTTGATATCTGCCTAGAATGTCAATAATACCTTGTGGTGTCTTTCAATATTTTGTTTAATTGACGAGTTTAATATAAGTATGTGGTCTCGTGTTTTTTTGTTAGTTTGGAATGATGCTTATTCTGATGGTATTAAGTTTAGTTGTTGGGCCCAATTCCTAATTTTTTTGGCTAAAATAGGAACGTATTTTTTGAACGTATAATTTTTGAAATGTAACACCTAGGACAAAATGTCAAATTAGGAAAACGTAGAGCATGGCTTGCTTGTATGTACTCAACTGGTTTCGTGTTTATTGTCAATTATTTGAAGTTGCTGCAATGTTTTGAAAATAGGGGCAAACACCAATTGCTACCTGCGTTGCAGCACACTTGTGCATTGCTGTGAAGCGACCTTCCCGTATGGTATGCCAGATTATTCAGCACTGAATGTTGTATTTCACAAGCCATTATACAGTATGATGCCTACATTAATTTTATTGTACATACACAATACAAAATGAAGATACAGTATTTGTAACAGTATTGAAAAATCATAGAATACAAATAATGGAAACAAAACATGTACATTGCAAGAGGTGTTAAAGTGTTTTCCTTCTTCACCAACACACAGCTGTGCACAATATTTTACCGAGTGTTCCACGTTTTGGGGGGTCTCTTTGGCGATCTTTGAACATTCAACTCGAATGCAGTCCTGTAGTTCATTTGATGTTTCACAGGGTGGCCACAGGTCAGGGAAGTCAGGGAAAAGTCCGGGAAAAAAATCGTGGTCAGGGAAGTCATGGTATTGTCAGGGAAATTTGTGAGTGGTCAGGGAAATTTTCCCAAATAAAAGCAAAATGCTATCCCTGCAATCAGTCTGCTAGCAGCTCCATCCCCAATCCCCTTCAATCCATTCTAGAATTCCCCAGCTAGACTTGTAACAAATTCTAGTGTTTTGCCAAGTTTCCCATTGCAATTGTTATTTCTTTTTTCATTATGACAAAAAAATTGATATGGATTAACGAGTAAGTTTTGGTCAGGGAATTTTGGATTTTACTAAGGGAATAGTCAGGAAATTGAAAAATAAAATTGTGTGGCCACCCTGTTTCACTGGGCGATGCATAAACCAGCTGTTTAAGACATCCCCAAAGGTAAAAATCAATTGGAGAATGGTCAGGGGAACTTTCTGGCCGTATTTGAGAATGAAATTGATACATTTACTTTCTGAGTTTATGGCCAACAAAGCAGGAATGAAGTGAACCGGGGGAAACAACAAGGTCAACCTCAGAAATTAGAACAGACATAGGATCCTGCATTTCCAAGCCGACTGTGGGCTGTTTAAGCTGATTACTTAGCCCTGCCCTGACAAACCTCAACCGCTGGAACACCCTGCACCAAATGTTTTCCCATCAGAGGGACAGAAGGAAGTGGATGACCTTCTCCTGTGGCACCATTGCTTTGGCTACTTCATCGCCAAGACTGTGCACAGGATGTTTCAACATGGCACTCACACGGGCCTCCCACCTCAAAAGAACTGCGAACTCTACTGCAACACTTTCAAGGAGTGTAAGGCAGTGAAACAGTCTGCAGGGTGCTTAGGAGAACACACCACCACTCGAACCTTGGAGTTGCTACATTGTGATGTCTGTGGCCCTAGATCCGGGCCACTAGCTTCAGGTACTTTCTCTGCATGGCGGATGACTGGACCAGATGGGCATAAAAAAATGTGCTGACCTGCAGCCTTGGCTAATCACTCCTTACCAAATATTACATATACTAGGGCCCAAAGATGATCATCTCTCCAGCTTCAAGGCATGCCTTTACCCTCTTTCCTGTCAGGTCCTCGTCACCTGTCCCCTATTGGAAATTCAAGACTTACTCGTGGTCATCTGCTGCCCTCCATTCCTCCACTAAGCCATTCTGATAAATAGGACCATTACCATTTTCCACATTCTGTTGGTGTCAGCTCTATTTCCATTATGTGTCTATCCATTCTTGGCTCCCTCAACTTTTTTGGACTGTTTCTTTCTCCAAATACTTGAGATTATCCATTCTGACGACCTCTTGGTGGATGTTTGACCATCCGCTCATATGTGGTCTCACCTGTCTCTCCATTTACTTCCCTGTGCTTTGTCTTACCTCCCTTGTCCTGGCCTCGTGAGGCTCCTGTATTGTCCTAATATAGGGTATCCCTGCAATTGGGACCGAGCGAGCGGTACTCTGTCTGACCCCTGATACCTTCCTTACACATGAGGTTGTGCCTATCCTGGTGGAATTATCTTTCGACCGTTATCTACTTGTGTGGGTACTTTTTAGCCTCAGCTGTAAATTTCTCATACGATAATAGCCCTCCACGTCTATATCCAAGGTATCCTATTGCAGAAATTGTCTGAAATTTCGTTTTTTCCCCCAACTGTTCCAAACATAAAAGCAATAGCATTTATGATTATACAGTACTAGCTGGGCGGTCCGGCTTTGCGCTGGCTGAAGTTACCAATAGCGATGGCGATACTATAAAAATGGACCTATCCCTATTTGGATTTTGAAATCGTAGACCTTTCTCGCGTAGTCTTAGAGAGAAACGTGTGGCCCCTACTGGCGGCCATGCCAGCGCGGGGTTGCATTTTCAAAAATGCCCGTCCCCCCGACATAATTTAGAGTGACCCCGAAGCCATCCACACCCATATTTTTTTGGCCCTTAGCCAGCCGTTAAATTTTTCAAGCGCGGTTTTGAAATGCCCGTCCCCCCTGCGCGAGTGGACTTTCCGTGGAACATACAAACCTACAAGATCAAGATGGACGCGTTTTCTTTTTTATATATATAGATTTAACGATTTTATTTATTATTAAAAAAAATTGAAATCCACATCATCTTAGAAAAACCCCTCATAACACTGCAGTTCTTCGAGAAAACACTGTGGGATTTCGCTTATCACGAGACACCCGTTTTAGACAATTTGTGACAATAATGCGAGTTAAAGTGAAACATTTGCTAGGTGAAATAGTTCTCACTTTTGTTCAATCATAATTTGCTGCTGCCGCTACCATCGGGAATACATAGACAACTGCTGTGGCCTGATTGATGTCATTCTCCTTTCAAATACCTTCTTATGGTTATCTATGAGCATTGTTTTTGTAGCAATTTTGTGTTTTAAGAAGTACTTCATGGAAACATTTCGCTTAAGAAATTGCCATGTCAAGTCAATTCAACACATTACCCTGCATTCAGCAAATGAATATAATATGGTAGGGGGTCGAGCCCGTTTTCAGTAGGATGCTCCGACATCAATAGACATCTATATATGGAACTTTTAATGACTTTGGTATCACTTGGTAGGTTATTACATCACCAAATCGCATGCAGTAAGCATCCATTTTGACACAGAGCTGGGTCAAAGATTTTCAGTTCTTGAGTGCATGAGATATGCACGAACAACAGCACAGTATCCTCGCATTAGGCATTCTAGAGTTGTGTAGCCAGTTTCTTTACTTTGTTCTGGACAATCCCGAAAATGTGTTAAATAATTCTTAGGCGATTGTTGGCTGCTCCAATAATCTGAGTAATCTACAAGGAAGATTAAAACGTGTAAATAACCCCATAGATACATTTTTGTGACTGACCGTTAATGTTTCCCAATTAAATATTCAAGCATTTCTGTCGCACTTGCCGAACATTAGAAGTTGCCATCTTAAATCTGGCTGCCCTACTGTATACAATTTCAAAGTGTTGAATTTTATTCATCCTCTCAGGGTCATGCTAACAAGATCACGGTATTCTCGCGTTTTGCATACGGTATACCAGAGTTGTGTGTCCAATTTACCTTTTTCCTAGGGTTCCTAGCAAGTGCGCAGTATTTTTGCTTTGTGTGTACCAGAGTTTCATAGCCAGTTTTGTTTTTTTTCCCTTGCATTCATGAAAAATGCATTGAATAAAGCTTAGACGTTGGTTAGCTGCTCCAATAGTTGTAGCAAAATTATAATGGAATACATGCATTACTAAGCATTAATTCTTATTTTTCAAACTCGACTACCGTTCATTTCACCCGGATGACGCATCAATGAAATCATAATAGATGCTCAAGGACACTTCCTGGCTCTTAATGATTCAAATCAAATTGAAGCATTTGATCATTTTGGTTCAGCTACATTAAGTACAACCATTTGGATTCGGTAGACCCAGGTTCGATTCTTGGGTCAACAATCCTAAATGTGATTTTAAAGTTTTCCCAAAATCCCTAGGCAAATGCTGGGAAAGTGTCTTTATTAAATCGGCCATGATTGCATTTCTTTTCCAAGTTGTCCTCTTTATCGTATCGATTTTTACCCGGCTACGTAGTGGTGTATTTCATTATTGTGTGCTGGTCCCAAAGCCTTGTAAATAGGAAGGGATGTGAAAACGATTGATGAACTACCCTGTTAAAACCAACACCGGTACATTCCATTGATTATTGAAACCTGGTATAGTCAGGGAAGTTGAAAATGAAATTTCTGGGGGAACCCTGTGTATATCTACGCTTTAATAATTGTGACTATCATTGGCATCTCTGGCCACTTCTGCTAGCACCATAGTTCAAAAGCATACCCTTTTTTATGTTACCTTTTTTCGGCTTCTTGCATGCGCAACCTTGCATAGCCATGAGGGAGATGGTGGTCTTAACCAGTGGGCACTATAGGTTCCTTATTTCAGGGGTGGTTGACACTATATGGGCAATCAGTGATCCCAGAAACACAATAGGATCCTCTTGTTCACATTCTTCATTGCTGATTCGAAGCTTCAGATCAGTATTCTGCAAGGTTATATGTTTGATTTTGAGATGTAACCCTATTTTAGGATTTTTTTTTTGTTTAATAGCTAACCTAAACATATATGTATAATGATAAAAATTAAGAAAATGCACCTTTAGACTTAAATTACGGCAAATCTCAATTTTCTGGTACTACCCTCACTGACTGCCGATTAGAATATTAAATAAACAAAATCGAAACGTACGAGGGGTGTTCATTATGTTTCCGCAACCATTTAAAAACGACTATGGATTTTAATGAAACTTTTAGGAAACCTTTTTCCGTTATTCCTAAAAATATTTCAGAATTAAAAAATGTTTCAAAAATTGCACGGGCCTAAAATTCGAATGCAAAAATAGACTCTGAGGAGATAGTGGCTCAGCAGTCACTTTAAAAGCTGCCTATCAAAAACGATAGACGTGGTAGATAGAATATGTTTTGCAAAAAGTCCTGTATTATTAGAAGTATATTTATATGCATGATATACATGTATCCACAGTTGAAGATTTCATATTTGCTTTTTACAAAACATGTTCAAAACCCCCCTGCGTATAGGGAGGTTCTAGAAATTATTTTGTTAGTGATACCATATGGCGGGAAGATGGGGTTACATCCCAACATCAAAAGGATTAAAATTGTGAAAACCTTGGAGAATGCTGATCTGAAGCTTCGAATCAGCAATGAAGAAAGTGAACAAGAGGATCCCATTGACGTTCTGGGATCATTGATTGCCCATGTGGATTAGAGGAAAAAAAGTACTCTGTTAATTAATGTGATTAAGGTCATGGATATTGTATACAGGGTGTTTAATTTTTTATGATCTGTCCAATATCTTTTAAAATTTTAAATAAACAGTAAATGGAAAAAGTTATTAGAATACAAGATTAATATTAGCATCTTGCCTTTCAAATTATGCAAGAATTAATGTGTTTTAAGTGCAGATTTATAATCTGAAACAAAATTTGGGGTCACCATTTAAAATTTCAAAGGGCCCCTCCCCAACAGGGAAGGCCAGTTGGGGAGGGGCCCTTTGAAATTTTAAATGGGGACCCCAATTTTTTTTCAGATTATAAATCTGCACTTAAAACACATTAAGTTTTGTCTAAATCATTTTTTTCACATCATATTAGATGTCGTTATAATCGATGAAACTGTATAAATGTTGAGAAATTTACATCATAGGAATAAATGTTCTGAAATTGTTGCCATGGACGTACGCTTATTGTAGCAAATCCTCGAAATTTCGTTTGAGATTCCAATGAAGCTTGCACACATATCGCCACAGAGATGTGTGCGATTGTGGCTTTTAGGTGATCTGCTAACAGAGAGGTGCAACATCTGGCACTGTGGCTCTTGCTCTGGCCATGCATGTGCAATAGAAAATGGCTACAAACTGAGTGGTGATATTAATGATCATTAAAATGGCTTAACATCCAATAGGGTCTTATGTGATAATGTAGTTTGAAAATCGATTAACAGTTTCACCATTTCTCACATTGTTCCCAATATGTGCGCTGACAGTATACAGTGTATTTGCAGATGTTACATCTAACATGTTACTCTCAAAGAGATATTTTTTAATAATGAATTTCAATTTGTTTTAGGTATTGTGAAAATCGTCGTAAAGTTTTAATGGAGCATGTCCATGAAGGCTATGACAAGGATTGGTGGGAATACACAGAGTAACCTTGTGCAACTATCAAACAAATGTTGGAATAAATTTCATTAAGCCATGTGAACACTTTCAAATGTACCGTGCTTCCTTCTTTCTTTGATCGGATGAAATCCGATTTTTCTTAATCCCAGGAAATATTTTGACAAGGTTAAAAGTCTGAACTTTGGAAGGACACATTTTGATGACCTGCACAAGATTTTAATGAAATCCTCGCACTGCAGCAGCGGGAGCTTTGGTTCAATAAATTTCTGACGAAGTCTAACAATTTTTTGTCCAGTTATTATTAATGTAGCCGATGCCGGACATTAGTCAAGATAAGTTTACCAAAAAATTATTTTGATTAATTACATTGTTACTGGTATTATGCATGGAATCGCTGTATTAATTAATTTGTCATTGGCATTGGCATATGAAAGTGAAACAAAATTCATGTTCATTAAATGTTTATTAAACAGATTTCAAATGTTGGCCTTAAATAAATATCTATCACATTTTACTAGCGTTATTAGTCTTATCTTTTATGCGAAAATAAGTGCCGTATGCATTAGGTAGATGTAGGTAACTATGAAATTCACAGAAAGCAATTGGTACTGTTGTTTAATTCTAGTACCGTGCTAGTTTGCCTTGCACTCTAGGCGAAACCGACTAATTGTGACCACAATCCCCCATCCCCCAAATAAAATGAGCCAAATTTTAGCGGTATTTCAAGTGCTTCTCTTTAATTAGTACCATTCTTATTTTAGTATTATTTAATTTATTTTATTTATCCAAGCACTTTCCAACCTCTAAGATGTCAACCCCAAACTACAGCCAGGTTCAACACAGCCAAAGCTATCTACAAAAATGTGTGCCGAGATGCCAAAGAAAGTTACTTACTTGCTTGGCATTACACAATTACAAGCTGTAGATGCTCAGCCGACTTCTGAAGCACCTTGGGCAAATTCAAGGCAAGCTACACATCAATACCATGTCCAATCACCAAAAATGTATAGGGAAAATACTATGCAAATGTATACACCCCTCCATCCAAGAAATCCCCCTAAATCTTATGTCTTACATGGCAAAAATGAAAAATTCCCTGACCTATGGAAATAACTGCTCAGGTGAGTACTCCTGGGATGATAATATTACAATAGAAGAACTACTAAAAGCAGAACGGAAATTGAAACCAAACAAAGCTGCTGGATTAGACCTCCTGTTACTGGAAAGGATTAATCACGTAAGTAATGAAACTAAACAATTGTTCATAAAATGTTATAATAAAATTCTCTCGCATATATTTCCAAAACAATGATAATCCATTATAGTGTGTCCTATACTTAAGAAGGGAGACAAATATGTAACCTGGATCTTTGATTAGGATATGTTTAAGCACAATTTAACTTCAATCCAGACCAAGGCAAAATTTCATAATGCATTAACAGAGCTAAGCTCATGTATCTCTTTAAATATCAAAGAAAACAGCTCGAGGAAAAGCATTTGAGTGTGCAGACAATGGCATCACAAGAGATGACCAAATCCTTCTCAGCATTATGATAAAAATATGACATGCATCTAATTAAAAGTTTACAAGTCCCCGGCGATGTATTGTACGATAATTTGTACACGGAAAGTGTTGAGAAGCAACTTGCAGCTTTCCCAAGAGAATAGTTAAAAGTTATCAGCACAATATCACTTGCGCATTTACAACGTCCACCAATTATGCACGGGCACGCAGGTCCCACACCACACGATGTAGTTCCTGGTCATATGCCTTGCTTCCTTCGGACTAACGGGCATAAAACTTTGAGTGAGTGTCCAAGTGAAAATAAATTCTCAAGTTCAACATCTGGAGAAGCGACCTGCGCTCTCCGCATCCCTGGGCTCCCCTGTCTGCTTAACTATCGTGCTCCCTTCTGGAAGACACTACCAGTTGCGCTGCGGGCACTTGACTGTTCAAAGGCCGCATCTGGAATGCAATCAAGCAATGTTGGACTGTCAAAGTTGGGAGATGTTGACAAACAGGCTCCAGAATAGTACAGCCTTATTTCACTTGTATCTTCAGCAGCCAAACTTTGCATGATTATAATAGCTAACAGAATATACACCTGGGCACTTGCAAACCAATATTATACCTCCGGAACAAACTGCCTTCCAACGCAATATGGGAACCGAGGACCAAATGGTCATATTGATCTCTCTTATTAAACAATTCAAAACCCTGTAGAGCATTATACACATTTTCTGATTTAACAAGAGTCTCTGACTAAGTTAACCTTTTCTATGGACAACACTTACATTTCTTGGCCTTTCAAGTAACTTGTTCTAAAATATTTCCTCATACAATACATCTGTGAATTTTGTAATCAAAATAATATGTTACCCACCCGTACGTAATTTTGTTGTGTTCTAGTTCACTTAAGCCAAGGTAGTACAAATGTCGGGATTTTGAAAGGGGCTATGGTAGTGTTTGATTCCCAGAGATGTATTGGATTGCTTTTTCTAGAAATCCCTTCTTAATCTGGAAACACATACAGATTAACTGACATAATTGGAATGTTGGCAAGTTACAATACTTATTTTAATGTTGCGAGATTATATGAAAATACATGGATACAATCAAATTGGTTGATTAGCACATAGCATGCACACTTGAAAACCTCAACAAGAATAATCCTATTTCTAACTGACTAAATGTAAAATATACTGAATCCTAGCTAAATTCCAAAACAATCCTGTCTCAAATCAAAAGTGAAGTTCTTACCACCAGCTGACATATTGACTTTCTATCTCGAATAGCAGAATTTATCTCTTTGTTCATCATTGGATCCGACACGGAGACCTGGCTTCTGGTTTTGCTGCTCTGCCACTGTCTCTCGAGTCAAAATTGGCTCTCTTTTTATACCAATCTCACTGCATCTCATTATCTGCACCTGCAGTGAGGCTTTTCTGGTGTAATTATCTTCTGCTTTAGTACACCTACTGATGTCATAAATCATGGAGTTGAGTGGGTCCCTTAGTCTTTCTGTTCATTGCACAATGAGATTTCACCTTTTTAAGTTACTATTTGACTACCTGTAGATTCCCTAATGTTGGTTTCAGTTTAATCTTCAAATTGTGCGGTTTTCCTCCCAGGGAGATTTTGGTTATCTATCCCCTCAGTAGATGATGCTAGTGTCTCTTAATGGCATCTTGTCGCCAGTCTGGCCATCTGCACGATGGTGTCCGATTGCTTTTCGGAGAGCTCATCATTGTTTATTGTTTTTTCATTAGCCCAATTGGATTGTCTTTTTCCATAATATAATTCCACGTGACCAGCATCTTGTTAAAACTAAAATTATCAAAATGGCGACCATTTATCGTTTTCATCACGCTAACGGAACCGTTGCAAAATGTGCGCACCGCAGATCATCGAAGAAGTGGAAGCTATCGACGGTTGGCTTCCCATCGAGGATGAACCGGAAATGGAAGAACTCCCTGATCCTGGAGAGTGCGTGTGTCTTTGTGTTCTGGGGCACACAGTTTATATTTGCAATAAGCTGGTATCCTCCGTAGTGCTGGGCGTGGTCGGGGAGCACGCTGCTCCCTCCGAGGAATTGTGCAGTGAATATGCCTTCGATCTTCAGGCCCAATTTCTTCCCTCCGGCTATGTTCTGGGAGAGGAAACCGCCTCAGCTATTTTCAGATAGTTTATCGAACGGTACCAGCTGGCTGAGATGGCACATCTCTTAGGTGGAGTGGAAGACTGGCCTTGGTAGGCTGGTCTCTTGCAAACGCTGAGTTGCCCCGGCAACCACTCGGCTTCCGCTTCACTTCAAGTTAAATATTGATTTTATCTTCGTAATTTTGTCACTCGGCTTTATCGCTATTCTACTCTGCTATCTGAGATATTAATTTCCTCGCTTTGCTTTTCTTCGCCTCGACCATGGCTGCCGTTGTCATGGTAACATTGATTTTCTTTTCTCTCTCCACAGTAAGTCGATTTTCGTTTTTATTCAGGTCATCACAAATATATGGCCTAACACAACTCTTCAAAATCACCTCTGGAGTCACAAGGAGACCCACTTAGCACTCTTCTATTTACATGTATATTGTTTATGGCCAAACTTCTTTCATACCTACCAATTAACTCATTTTACTCATTTTTAGGCAAAAAATTGAATTGTATACAGTATGCAGGTAAAATTACACTTACTACACCTTCAAAATGGAAATTAAGAGCAGTAATTAAAGCCTTTAATTGTTAATACCAGACACTAAGCCTTAAAAAATCCAAAATAATATTTTCAAGTTGTAAAATGAAACATAGCATAAACACCTACAGGTACCTATGGAACAACACCCAACTTATAGTGGTAAAAAGCGTGGATGCAATTTCAGGCCAATGGACATTTTAAAACACATTTAGAGACTATTACAACTGCAGGTATCCCAGCCGTCCTATAAATACTATATTGCCCTATATTTTGATAAAATGTCTTATAAATCCTATATTTTTGCCATATTTCTTTTATAAAAGGGCTGGAAGGAAAAAATCAATTGGTTTATCAAAAATTGGTAAATCAATCCATTTATTATCCTCATGGCCTTTTGTTTGGTCTGAAAATGACCTAGAAACAAATGTGTTGCTTATCTCAAAAAAGGGACCATTTTAGGTTTAAATTTATCAGTTCAAGATCAGAGAAAGCGACATTGTCGAGGTCAGAAAAATGTTCTCTTTGTGTCTTGGATAACGTTGCCTTCTTTGATCTTGAACTGAGGATTAATTTATAAACTAATCCTCAGTTGAAGATTAAGTAAGAGGACATTCTCCATTTCACAAAGGGAATCAATTTTAAAGGACCAGGAAATCTTGTTCTAAGGGTACATTATCACATCCTAGACATGTGGATAACCTTCAAATTCCAATTGATTTCAGATGGTTAACTGAACCTGATTTCAACCTTTGAGAATTTGGTAGGTGGACTTGTAAGAATGCCTATACCTATATGTATAAACTTTTGTTGACCACATGTTTGAATTTCTTCAGTCATGATAGTGATGTCTATTGGTAAAAAATAGTGTCAATTTTAATTTACATACTTCTTTTTGTAGTATTACTTGACTAAGACTTCCAAACAAGTCTAACGTTCTTCATAGTTTCAATCGTTTGAGATTCAGATCTGTTTTTTGACCATTCAATATTTACTTAAGGTAAGAACTACAATGTATAAATAAATTTAAATTGTCTGTTAGAAAATGGTTTTAATAATGCTAGTATTACCCTGTAAAATATCTTTTGTAATGTCCACGTGTCCCACCGTGAAGTCCAATAAGCAGATATCCACACAGACAGAGAAAGTTCGAACTGTTTATTAAGGTGCTTCTCCTGCACCACCCTACAAAGCGGGGCCGAACTATGGCCAATATACACAGTTATTCCCTCAGTCCAACGGGACTCACAAAGTAAGCTCCAGTGACAACAAGTCACTAATAAAACAAATCAGAACAAACTACCCAACATGGGTTTACATAATACCGATGCGCCCACCCTCATCCGGGTTTACGCAGGAGATTGGAGACGTCTCTTCCCATAATTCTCCACGAACAATAAAACATCATTAATAATTACTCTTTACAATTCATAAAATGTTGGCATTAGTTTCTGGAGGTCCTTCCACTTCTGGTGGATATCCTCCTCCATTTGGCGTAACTCCTGCATCCGACGTTCCCGCCTTTCATATGTTTCCTGAGATCCTGTGCCTGCGGGTTTGTTGATCAATTGTGTCAACGGGGCACCCTTAAAGCGCAGAAAACGGGCCTGCATTTTTGCCAACGGGAAGCCATCATCCGCCGGCTTTGCTAATGGTCGGTAGATCTTGGTCGGCCCTTTGCAGATGGCTTCCGCCATCACCGACTGGAATGGCCCTTGGAAGTCCACTTGATAGTCATACTCGTGGACTCTTGACTCTCTTGTCTGGGTGCCCGTTTCCCAGAACGTCTTTCTCGGTTTATTATTTTCTGCTGGGACCTGAACCACTTGATCCATGGTCCCACAGCACAAGCCTTCTTTTGTCCCGGACTCCAAATATAACTGGGCCGCTCTTAATTTATTCGGTATGCATGCTTCAAAGTCAATCAGGTCTTCGTTACTGTCGACCTCCATTTCAATCACGGTTTCCTTCGGACCCTCTGGCGTATCCATCATAATCGGCAACAACTTTTACCAAGGTGCCGCAGCCACCATAGGGTCTTCTTCCAGAAGGCCAAACTCCTCCGTAATGGACCGTGATCGTGGAGCTGTGTATACTTGACGATGCACGGAGCCTCCTCCTCGCCAATTTCCTCGTCCTTGGCAATTAGATCGTGCTTGTTTCGACATTTTTCCGCCCGTATTTCGTCCACTATAACTTTCACTGTCTTTGTTCTGGACGCCCGTTTGACAAGTGTGCTGTCTCTCTACTGCGCACGTGTTCGTCCAAAACAATCTCTGGCCCCCGTAGCGTGCCGTCCACGTGCGCTCTATTGGTGATGCGTCACCCCGAACTATTTTTAGTGCGGCAGTTTTCGGTATTCGGGTTCACGTGTGACGAAACACCCCCGCTGTTGTCGTCATTCCCAGCTGATTTCTTGGGGCGCGAAATTTCTTTAAGTTTGAAATGTGGACTGTCGAAACTGCTGGCGTTCCTCTACGGGTATCCCGAAATGTATAGTTTAACACTGATGGTTTTTCTATTATCTCATATGGTCCGTGGTATAGGGTTTTAAATTTTTTTTGTCCGAACCTTGCTGGTGCCTGGTCTCGAACCAAAACCATATCACCGACCTAAAACTCTCCTCCCCGATGTTTTTTATCAAACTGAACCTTTTGCAAATTTTGTGCCTTTTTCTAATTTTCAGCCGCAGTTCCCTGGTCCTTGGCACGTTGTCCCACTACATCTTGTACTTCTATTGTTGGGAAGTGATTATGAAGTGGAAGTCGTGGCAAGAAACCATGCATTAGTTGAAATGGTGGAAATTTCAACGACGCTTGAGTTGCAAAATTGTAGGCCGCCACTGCACTGTCCAGTTTCTTCGCCCAATCTATTCCTAACTTCTGAGGGTCCATCATCGTTCTTAATCTCGTGATCATGGTTTGAATAGTCTGTTCCGCCAGCCCATCTGCCTGCTGATGATACGGTGTTGATGTTTGGTGCTGGACTCCATTCTTCCTTAACCAGGCCTTAAATTTAGTACCTGTCTGTGGACGCCCTTGGTCTAACGTCAGTTTTTTTGGTAGTCCAAACCGTCTGGACAATCGGTCAACAAAGTTAATTAGCACTGTTGTCGTCTGCTTTTAACACGCCTGTGCTACACAAAAACGTGTGGCATAGTCTACTGCTACAATCACCGACGTTACCCCTCCTGTTGACTTAGATAGAGGTTCCACGAAGTCGAATCCCCAATGTTCTGCCGGACCCAATGGCGCAATTGGCTCCAATTCGCCCTGTGGTTGTTGATTTGGCACTTTTGTCCTTTGGCACACCTGACACTCAGTCATATACTCAACTACGTCCTTTTTCCATCCCTTCCAATAGTACGACATGCTTAGAAGACTCATTGTCTTGAAGACTCCAAAATGTCCAGCCATTGGGTGGTCATGGCATGCCTGGAGAAATTTCTTCCTTAACTGTTCCGGGATTACCATCAACAGTCGCGGGCGTTCCCCCAACTGTATGTATCCTTTATCCTGCTTCCGCTCTTCCACCTGTCTTATGATGGGTCCCAATTCTTGATCCTTTGCCTGTTCCACTGTCATATCCACTACTGCTCCCAGCAGGAATAGCTGGTCTTCCATATCTTCCAGCTCCGTTGGTTGATCCACTGAAAACCGACTCAGGCAGTCAACGTTCACATGTAGACCGCCTATTTTATATCGGACCTCCTACGAAAATTCTTCCAATTTTGCCACCCAACGACCTAATCGTGACGACTGGTCCCGCAACTGCTTTAAAAAGCATAACGCATGATGGTCCGTAATAATTGTGAACGTGACTCCTTGCAAATAGTGCCGGAATTTTTCCGTGGCCCACACTATAGCCAGAGCCTCCAATTCTGTCACTGTATAGTTTTTCTCAGCTGCCGTCAAGGACCTGCTCGTGTAAGCCAGGACCTTCTGTTCCTTTCCATTTCCTTGGTGTAGATCTGCTCCTAATCCCACTCCTGATGCATCTGTTGAGAGGGAAATTGGCAACGTAGCGTTATGCATTGTAAATATTGGTGCTGAAGTCAGTGCCCTTTTTAGTTCTTCAAATGCTACCTGGCATCGTTCAGTCCAAACAAATGTGAGTGCTGTACTTGTCAGTGCAGACAACGGTGCTGCTATTATCGCGAAGTTCTTAATGAACCTCCGATAATAGCCTGCAAGGCCCCAGAAGCTCCTAACTCCCGTCCGATCCTTTGGTGTCGGGAAGGATCCTACTGCTTTTACTTTTTTTTAAACAACCGAGACTCCCTCTGCACTCACCAAATGGCCTAGGTAATGAACCTGTTCATATCCAAAAAAACATTTTTTTGGTCGCAATCTTAGGTTATGGTCCTTCAACAACGTCAGTACTTTCTCCAAGTTATTCAAAAATCCTTGAAAAGTTCTTGCAAAAATGATTATATCGTCCAGGTATACCAGACATGCTTCCCATTTCAGGCCCAGCAACAATTGGTCGAGGGCCCGCTGCATAGATGCTGGCACATTACACAGCCCTAACGGCGTCCTTAGGAACGCAAAATGTCCTTCTGCACAGGAGAATGCCGTCTTCTCCCTGTCTTCTTCCGCCATGGGGAGCTGCCAGTATCCTGACATAAGATCCAACGTTGCGAACCA
>JAQGAO010003726.1:0-16465 GCA_034697705.1 Ommatoiulus sabulosus | reverse complement strand
GTACATGTAATGTGATAAAATAACTTTAAATACTTAATTGACTTGTTTCCTATTTTTTAAAATAAGTTTTCTATTGGGTGAAATTTTAACCTCTATTATGTCAAATTTTCGATTTTATCAACCACCCTGGTCCGAATTAGTTTACAGAATAGAGGTTCGACTGTAGATATTTTTTTTAAAATTTTAAAATTTAATTTTGGACCGTTTCTACTAGTTTTTTCCCTTTGTTGTGCGTTTTTTGGAATCAGCGAAACGAGACGCTTCGATTGAGACCGAAATCGATCGATTTGGAGAAATTTTTTTCGGTCAAAATCTGAAAAAACACTAAGGGTATAGCCTTACCTTAATTTATTTCAATTTTGCACAATATTTTTTTGTGTGCTCAAAATCGCTATTTTTCGTTTCCTAAGAAGCGTCTCGCCACGCTGATTCCAAAAAAACGCAATGAGAACTCAGTAAAACGACCGGAAATGGGCTAAAATGGAGAAAAACAAAAACAGTAAAAAATGAAATTTTTTCGAAACACGTTTCTAATCTTGGTTGGTCTAAGCACTTTAAATATTGATTGCTTGTGACCAATTCGATCTACGTAAAGACGTAATTCTACGTAAAAAAAAATGGGAAAACTCATGGTACAAACTCAAACTGTTGTTAGAGTGAACTAAGGTTAACTTTTTTCACCATAGAACCTAGGCTCCAAATGTCACTATTAAAAAGTTACAAGGGCAAATGTGTAGCTGGTACATGGAACATTTAATGGGTTACTTGTGTTGTGGCAACGAAATGGAAGCATACACAAATCAAGAACTGGCTGATATGCATTTCATTTATGGGCTTGCTGATGCCAATGCTAGATTAGCACAACGATAGTATGGAGAACGCTATCCAAACAGACATTTAGGGCATTTCAGCGTGTGCACTGTCAACTTTGTGAAAGTGGGCCAGTACGATCGAACAGGCATGACACAGGCAGAGGTAGACATGAGAGGACACCCGATGTTGAAGAAGCTGTCCTTGATGCAATGGAGGAAAATCCAGGTACAAGTGTGAGAGCTGTAGTGCACCAGGTTGGTGTGAGCTCCACCACTGTATGGAACATTGTGCATGCGCGTCAATCAATGCGTCGCCAATGTGAGGCTTGCATTAATTGTAATGGCAAAACGTTGAGCATTTACTGTAAAACATTGTAAAAAACACGTAATTGTTGAAACATTCTGTGCCAACATTAATTCCATGTAAACCATTCCGTGCCAATGTTAGTTCCATGTAACTTTTTAATAGTGACCTTTGGACCCTAGATTCTAAGGTGAAAAATGTTTACCTTAGTTCACTCTAACACCAGTTTGAGTTTGTACCATGAGTTCAAAAACACCCTGTATCTGTCACATAAATTCGACAGCCACCTTGACATAGTGACCATGACCTGATCACCACTAATATACACTGAAGCAGAAGGAAGTAACACTGGACATTTACAACATTCCATGTAAAAATCAATGAAGTTACCATAGTAGTTCGGTGACGCCAGCAACTGAAATAGCACACAACCCATTGAAAAATTAATAACAATTGATTAATTTGCTCCTTTCATCGCGATTAAGTTACAGGTCCCCTATGACCATGTAAATTGTAGCTTTATCCTTTATAATTCGGATACTCCCACTGGGAGTCGCTAGAAACCTACCGCATTAGTCTCAAAACGAACAATAGCAAAAACGAAAGACCAGAACATGCCTATTAAAGGTAGGCGCACACAGTATCTGCATCCGTTACCGCAGTTAATGCCCAGCATCGGATTTTTATTTATGAGTGTTACACTATAGGCTTGGCATTTCATTCTATTCTGTCCATTTTTTCTGATCCAACGTGTGCGTGCCTTGCGAGTAGATGTGCGCCTACCATTAAGTTCCAATGTCAGAGGTTTTTCATAACGTCTTCAATATGATGCCTATAAAAGCCAATGACCGTAGTTGATTTGAGCATGTTACTCCAAAATCTCGAATTGCTACAGTGACCCCACATCATTGAGGCTGTTCATTGTGACCGTGTGTCAAGTTCAGAAAGAACTAATTGCCAAAAATGGACAAGCAATGAATGTCAACTAAACTCATTCTGCTCTGCACGACTCCAGGAAGCTACAATGTATGTGCCAGTAAAAAGTCACATCAACAATGTAATATAGACTATAGAGAATTAAAGGAAAGGGGGGGGGGAATTAAATCACACCCTTAAATCAAGAAGATGTGAAAAAGATGCAATGACATGACGTTTTTACCCTCGGGCAGTGACCAGTTTAAGAAAATTGACGTCTGAAAGCCATGGGAGAAGTGACCTTTCGTGTGAAGGCAGAAACTAACCCCGGTGAAGTAGTTTGCATCTCGGGCGACTGCGACGCTTTGGGCAACTGGCGCTACAGTCATGTGTTACCGCTGAAGCCAGTGAATGACGCAAAGCATGGGTATGTCCATAACAAAGATTTTGCTCACGTTTGGCCACTTCCGCATGCTTAGCTGTACATTTGCCATTTTCTCTATACAGAGACGTGTGGTCAGTTACGGCTCTGGTGCCTCTGGACGTGTCCTTCCGCTACGTTGTGTGCATGATACTGGACCACTCTGATGAACCCAAAAAAGTCATCATCCGACGCTGGGAAACCAACGTGAAGCCTAGAAAAGTTTCTCGAAAAGGTGAGCGTTTACTCGTAGGTGAGCTTGTATTATGAAAATATTGGCATCGCGGTGCTCCAAATTGTGTTTTTGCACACAAAAAATAAAATTGCAATAATCGCAATTAAAGAGTTGACTGCTTGAGGTAAGAAATTTTCGCTGAATGGCTATAGCTCTTTATCGCCAGAAGCTAGGACAATGCTATGGTCCTTTAAGCAATTGTCGCTTGAAGTACGCATCTTTAAAGTGATGCATTTAACAGCAGGGCATCAATGAAGTCATGATCTCAAAAGCCGAAATTTTTCAATTTTCAGATGCAATTAATGAGGAAGAGGAAGTGCACCAATTTGGATATTACGGTAGGCAGCAGGAAACGAGTCATTATCTGGGGGAATCCTTAGAAAACGCGTGAGGAAACTCGTCGATCTTCTCCAATGAAACATGTCATCGAGTCGTCACCAATCTCATATGTCAAGCTCGAAACATGTCATTTCCGATATTCCTGCTCCGGCACTTGCAAAGACCTGGAAATGTGAACTGGGGAAGTTGAGAGGAACAACAATTGCAGTTAGTGAGAACGTTGGTGAAATCTATAGTTAAACCTTGTGTGCAAGCACACTTTAGGTTATGTTTATTCGTGACAAAATGACATTTTCTATGCATTATGGGAACACTCTCATTATAGTACATGTATTAGATTTTCGTCTGTTTTACATATACTGTATATGCGTAATTGAAATTTAACATTTCATTCAACTTACACCAACTGGAGCTTATATCAACAAAAATGGGGGGATGGCTATGGAATGTGAAAGTTAGAATTTTGCATCAACGTAGGTTGTCTTTTACGCTCTAGGGGGTGAGTCTCGTATACAAGGAGGTTGGATGACATTGGAAACACTGATTCAGCTAAAGATCTACAACAATCCCATCCAGATTTGGAAGCGACACTATGCCGATAAGAAATTCCAAATCAAAGTGACTCCTGTCGATCTAAAGCGACACGACTCGGAGGTAACAATTTTCCCTCCCAAGCCGTAAAATTTGAAAGGAGAGCTGAAAACGTTTCTCCATTAACCAAACGTGCTTTCTTGAAAATCAGTCGCTGAGTGACGAAGAAGGCACCAGTGACCTTGGCGGAAACCAGATGATGACATGGCCCATCGTGGAAATCGCCGTGAGTTTTTTCAAACCACAAATCCCAGTTGAACACAAGAATTCCAGAATTTGCAACCCATTTCCTGTTTTCGCTTAAAGGTCATGAACGACACCGAATACGAGTTCGCTTTGCAAAAGCAATTCGGTCGCGTTTACCAACCGGACGAGTTCATGGTTTTCCAGGCACAGGTCATATTTCCCGCCACCATCGTGAGTACATTTTTGAACTTTGGTCCGGAATCTTTTTATCCATTTTCCAGTACAGCGCATACATGTTTTAAGGCTTACATGGTAGACTTTTACGTCTACGATCCAAACATATCGGAGTTTGGGGTCCCCGAGCACATTGGCTTCTCCTACATCCTACCCAGCGTATTTCAAAACACTGGTGGACTCAGTATCATCCCCATCACTGGACTTAAGCATCAGGCCATTGGCCAAATGACTGGTGAGTAAGTGCATGGCAATAAAGATGAAATTTAGGGAGTTTGTCCCTTTTGGTGAGTTTGTCCTAGTATGACTTGCAGAACAGTGATGTCATGGTCGCAGTTCTTGCAGAAACAAAGTGTGATTTACACGTTGAATGCACCGTTAATCAAAATTATCTGTACGATTCTCATAAAGTTTGTCCATTAAAAGAGGGAAATATTTCTGGTAGTCCATCCCAAAAATGCTCTTCATCGAAATCAGCCTTGCTATGACTGCAAATACATCTTACCCATTATCCACTTTCAAAAATTGACAAAATTCAAAATACTAGTGATTCACGCTCTATCCTCTACTTTTAAACCGTTTTCAGTGGATTACGTTGTCATTCGCCCCATGAAAAACTATGAATGTGACTTGAGCGTGACTTATGCAAAGCATTGGCACAACGGGCGCAGAACACTAGAAGTGGGGCACAGGGGAGCTGGTTGCTCGTTCAAGTTGGCAACGTCGTACGTATATTCAAACACTTATGGTTGTGAATTGATCCGCGAGTCTGTCCATCTTTCCATCAATGATCCAATCCACTTCCTGTTTGTCCTCTCAACCTCTTATTTTGCTCCAAAGAATAAATGGCATCCAATCCAACCTTTAACTCGGCATTGTATTGATGCGCTTGCCTTTTTCATTTTAGCTCTGCAAATATAAGGGAAAATACCGTTGCGTCACTAAAACATGCTGCTAATCACGTCAGTTAATATTTTAAATAAAACCCTTCCTGAAAACTCGTTTGCCTTCTGAATGGGCTCGCTCAGCCTTTGTGCAAAACATGCATTAATATTTTTAAAGTTGGGGCAAAAATTCGTCGAACAAGTTAAAATTTTGACAGTCGTATTGATATAATCAACGACTTTTGTTCATTAAATTTTTAGACGGAATTAAACAGTTGTTTGAGAAATGTACCTGGTCAGATTTTTTTAAATTACAAAATAATTGCAGTAATCAAACAAGTTTTTAATATGTATTTATTTTAAAGGCGATTTTCACAAAAATTAGTGCTACCACTCAAGAGATTTAAATAGCAGTAAACATCAGATATTAATTTCTTATATTTGTTCTGTTCACACGTACAGGGTGCAGACTTTGTGGAATTTGACGTGCAGCTATCCAAAGATTTAGTTCCTATTATTTATCACGACTTTTATGTCTGCATTTGCACCAAAAAGGTAGGCTTCTGGCTGTTAAATCTGAGGGAAGTGTGCATGCTCTGACCTTTACTCATTTCCATTATATCAGAAATACCACGGCGATGAGAGTGAATTGCTGGAAGTTCCAGTTCAGGATCTGACTTTCCAGCAAATGCAAGGGTTAAAGGTCAGTGTTGGACTGTCCAAATTGCCCAACATACCATTGGAGCAAATAATAATAGCCCTGCATTTCCAACGCAGGTTCATCACATCACTGAAAAGCATTCGCCAACCAATGAAGCCAAAACCAGGGAATTTTTAAACGATGACCACTGCGAACACCAACCCTTTCCCAGTCTGAAGCACACGTTTGAGTCCATCGACATTCACGTTGGGTTCAACGTGGAGATCAAGTGGAACCTTCAGCGCAAGGACGGCACCCAGGAGCTTACCCATCAACGAGAAGCCAACCTATACCTGGACACCATCATCAAAGATGTCATGGAAAATGCTAAAGAGCGAAGAATCATAATTTCGTGCTTCCATCCTGATATTTGTACAATGTTAGTATCTGTTGTTGCATTCAATTTTTGCAGTTAAACTTCTTGGACTGTCAATATTATGGCTTTATGATAATGTGCTGGTTATCAATGATAATTTATATGGAAATGTAAATATTTTCGAAAAATACTTTATGTAAAGAAAATACTAGGAATTGGAAATTCCAAATTAGTCTTCCATTTTACCAGTTTCGTGAATTTTTAACTTCCAAATATTCCTAGTTATTACCCTTAATCTATAAAAAAATTATTGAACATGCTTAATTTTTGGCTAAAACTATCTACGAAAAAACTTTGACCATCGATGTCGCCAGATCACGTCTTGTTTAACCCTTTTGGCCCAAATTACCACATTGACCATAACTTTAGAAATAATTGGAAGTTTTTGTTTTTTTCAAATTAAAGAAGTCAATGTTATGACTGAAAAACTAGTTATGGAAAATGTATCAAATAATATTCTGTAAACTCAAGCAGTTTGCATTTCTTATTTTAGGATCCGTCTAAAGCAGAACAAATACCCAGTTCTTTTCTTAACGCAAGGACAAACCAAGCGATACCCACCGTACTTGGATCCCAGGACATCATCGATTGCAATGGCCATCTATTTTGCCAAATCTGTAGGAATCTTGGTAATAAGTTACAGCCGATTTTACCTAGATTAAAAATGCTTATCATTCTTAGTATTACGTTAACACTAAACTGAGTTTGGCGCAAACTTCAGCCATAATCACGTTGTTTTCTTTCTCGACAGGGCATCGACGTACACACTGAAGATATTTTGGAGGACAATTCGGTCGTTAAACTATGTAAAGATGCCAACCTTATCATGTTCTGCTGGGGAGAAGATAATAATGACAGAAACGTGATCAAAATTCTGAAAAACCTGGGCTTGCATGGAGTAATTTATGACAGGTAAACTAATAAAATAACGTGCTGTAATAATCAACAACAGTGATGCTGTTGATCAACACTATTTTTTTATTTGCTTTAGAATTGACGAACATAAAGTTGACAAAGAAAATATTTTCTTGATGGAAGTCAACTCGAGGAAGGTGATGCTGGAAAATGCGGGCATACCATATGACAGTATGTCTGACGTTTCCTCTCTCAACGGCCATGTTAATATACCAGCAACATCTTGAGTTCATTTCGTGTTTATTTGGTTAATTTTCTAATCAAAAATTTTTCATATCTATATATATAAAGTTACCTTCTAACCTGTTAATAAACAAGTAACCATTCTTCATATTAAAAACGTTATTCTGAAAGCGTACCATTTTGCAAAGAAAATGACCTGTTAACTTGAATAATTGAGTACCAGGTCTAAACAGATTCTAAATTACTTGCAATAGATAGACTGGCTCATAGTACTGTGTCCACGTGGAGTGGACATGGCGCAGGTGGTAGTGGCCTTACTTATTATTCAGAATGCAAAATTATAGATAATTTTTGTATGGCATGCATAATAATTGCGCAGGGTAGAGGATTAGGTTGAGATAAATCACGATTAATTCACCATGTTCTTCAAATCCATTGTTCATAAAAAATTATTAAGTTAAGAGCAGTTTTGTGATTATTTTTCTGTGTTTTTCTTATTGCTAAAATGTACACAGGAATATGTTGAACATTTTGCAAAATTGACTTCGGAAAATTTTGAATATTTTGGAAAAGTCATAGGCCTATTGGAAAAAATTAAGAAATCGCCTTAAGATGACTGCAAAATCCTCTATAGTAGAGATACCCATGTTGCTGTTCCTGTCGAAATTTGGGAGTCAATTTCAGTTAAAATTCTCAGCTATTGGCGATATTCTTGGTTTGAAAGAGCAAAAAATTATAAATTCCTCCACAATTTTTAAAAATCCTCCGCACCTTCGTCGCTTTTAAATTACGATCTTAACAAATAAATAAATTCTCAGCGTATATGGTTTGCCATATTACATGTATTACATGCGAGATTAGGTGGCCGAAACTCTCATGTCAATTTTTTAAAAGTAGTTTTTAGATATTTTGCGAATAACTCCATTTTGAAACCAACCCAAATAATCAGGACTCTGTTCAATCAATTTCGTGAGCATAAAGAAACTTATTGTTTCACCAGGAATGTCGTGGTGCCACATTGTACACACGTGACTTCACGAAAGAAAGCACAAAAAATCCAATAAGAAAGCGACGGAAGATACGTTTTCAGAATTGGCAGCAACCATACATTGCACGAAAACATGTCAGGAAAGCTCGGCGTTGTTTCTCTGGAACTGCCAGTTAGCAGTGCAGTTTAGCATCGATGCTTGTCTGTCATGCAATCGTGCAATGTAAGAGTGCTACCAGTACAAAAAATGGAAATACCAACAACTGCACAATAAAGGGTCGACAAAATAATTCCCGGAATTCAAGAAAAACGTGACTTGCACTTCTCGTTGTCGAGTATTGCGACATCTCGAGAACTGCAAGACATCTTTAATCCAGACATCAATCAGGCGTGAGATTTTCAATTTCATCGCCGAGGGACTTTGTTCAACATGCAGCTCAGTTGACACAGAAGGCAATCTCACGCCTTATGTTATAACGGATAGGACAAATACACATTTTGTCAAGTTATATCATGCCCTATGTAGGTATCAAAATGGTGTTCTCTTATTATGCATACAAATTATACATGTATATGCGATTAGATTTTTGATGTTGCATGCTTACCGAACAGCGAATTATCAGCTACTGTATATAAGGACGCGTGGTTAATTGGCTTAAGTTATCGCCATTATATCTTCCTGAAGTTCCTGGTTGATTTGCCTACCCACACAATCACTTTACGGTCAAAGGTCAGTGCAGTCACGTGCCCTTCCCTGATTGACAAATGTCAGTTATAATTTAGACTACAAATATAAACACTGATATAAATGGCGGCCCATCAAACGCGATCATATCTAGGCTTCCTGGTCTTTATCATATGAATTTTCAAGCTCAAAGTTCAAGTAGTATACAGTATAGCCCACTATAGGGTCCAGGCATATACCCTTGCAAAAGGTTATAGGCTAACTCTCATAAGATCACATTTAATGGAGCGATGCGTACGCATAACATTGCAATTTATAGATCATGCAATTACCTGCTAAACAACGAAGATGACCAGATCCAAATCTTGACTCAACATCACTTTTAAACGCATGTCATCGTGGTTTCTTTTCCTCCAAAATCTCGAACCCGACATCAGTTTGGCGCCGCCATTTTTAAACTTGTCAATCACGAAAATAAAACACCGCCAGGGGGCGCATTCGAGCCAACTCTCGTCTCGCGTTATGTGATCTTGTGAGCCGCGTACGTCACGTGTTCCGTGACGACATTCGTCGATTGCTTCTGTTCCGGATCGGTGGGTATTTCTTGTTCGTGCATACCTGTGAACAGAAATGGCGAGTCAGACTCAAGGAATTCAACAATTAATCGCTGCAGAGAAAAGAGCGGCCGATAAAGTATCGGAAGCGAGGAAACGTAAGATTGCAATGCGAATTTCCATTTTTTTAATAATTAGCTATAAAAAATGCTGGTCGACTCCAACCGGTTGGAGGTGGGCGTTTCTGTACCTGCATGTGCAATGTCCTAAAAACTTGCCCTAATCTATGCAAATTTCTGTTATTTTCGTGGACATTTAGGTAAAGCCAGGCGTCTGAAGCAGGCGAAAGAGGAGGCTCAGACCGAAATCGAAAAATACAAGCAAGAAAGAGAGCGCCAGTTCAAGGAACATGAAGTTAAAGTACGCAAAAATTGCGCAATGTCCGATTTTGGGACTTGGATGGGAAGGGGATCTATTGATGGCTAGGCAAACTTTTGTTAATTTCCCAGCCAAAATGCGTTAGTAACGCTTGCAACAACTTTGCAAAACGGGGACCAAAGCAAGATGGAGTTGTTTTTCAAAATAAAAAAAATCTGAGGCAAAACATTCTGATAACTTGAATGATAAGGACCTATTGCGAGTGTCTTTGAATTTTTAGCTTTCTAATAAGATCGTAAGTCGTAGTTTCATCTTGATGTTGCAAGGTTTCCCCCCTAGTAATTTTAAAACAAAACTACACGTATAGTAAATTAATGCCTAAGATACCTAACCTCGTAACACCCTGTTTTGCATAATTTGTTGGTTGTTGCCATGCCTAGAAATGTTTGTTCATTGAGTTAAGTTCAGATTTACAAATTTTTCTTTCATTTCCAGTTTATGGGCTCCAAAGACGACATTGCTGCTAAAATTGAGACTGACAAGCAAAGTAAGCTAGTCTCCATGGAGCACTCAGTGTCGCACAACAAGGACAAAGTGATCGATCGCCTTCTCACCTTGGTTTACAACATCAAACCCGAAGTTCACCAAAATATGCGTGTGGGGGGATAATTTTGAGCAGCCACAACTCATCACTCTGCTAATGATAGGGTGCATTTATGTAACATTCCACAAAATTTTATAGTCTAGTCTGTCTCATATCGCATGCTGCACATTAGATGTCTCTCTAGCTTTCGTCGCACAAACTAAAATACTTAACACCATGATTTTGCAATTTAAAAAATAAACATGACACATTTGTGAACAATTGTTTGTTTGCCATCTTAATGTTAACTGTTGATTGAGTAAAATAGGTTCAGGAAAATAAAGGTGCAATATACACATTAAGTAACAAGTTTGAGTTGTTGATTTACCGATTGCATTAATCAAGATTAAGATTTTTATCAGGGTTTACTTAAAATTTAACAGATATCCCTTCAAATTTTCACATTTTTATTAACAACCAACTTTTCTGTACATCATTAATAAAAAAATCAACTGTTATTGCAAAGTACAACAAGACAGACTAGGAAGTGCTTAGTTTATCCTCGGCACTAACAGTGACATCCACAATGCCGGATTCTCGATTTTTAAAATGTGACAGTGCACAAGCCCTCATTCGCTAAAACCCATGAGCCACAGTATCCACTGAAAGAAACCAACGATTCGAGACCACAGACCTTTTCTAGACCCCAGAATCTTTTTCAAATCCTTGTCTGTCTGGAAATTGTGCTCAATGATTTGCATTTTTAAATGTAGTGTCCAAGACTTTGCATCTCCCTCATCCAAGTTCAGAAGGCACACTTTTTGCATCTGTTGAATAACAAAGTGAACAATAAATATGGATAATATAAATATTCCCAGAGATTCTGTGATATCCAGGAGTTTCAGATTTATTTTCCCTGTATATAGTTAACAAACTCCTTGAATTACAGCATATTTCCTGGAATTTGGATGCTTTCCAAGTGACCTAATTTTATTTTGCATCAATTTAGATTCCTGACTTTTTGGCTTTATTAATGGTAACATTTTTAGTTTAAAACACTGTATGCCACCGGTTGAATTTAAACATCGTGAATAAAACTAAATTTTAAAAACGTTCAGAATCATGGTAATTTGCTTTTTGTATTGAATTAGTTTTCCTATCTACTGAAAATTTTACATACAGGCACAGGAATTGAAATTATTTTTACTTCTATGGAAATGCTGATTACTCTTTAATTATTCATCAGGAACAACTTATCCTGACATTTTTTTTCGTAAATCTTTGGGGACCAAATTAACCTCAGGCATGTATGAAAAACTTCAAATGTTGCTTTTAAAAATAATTTTTTGAAGCATCCACAGAGTTTACAGAGATGAGCAAAAAAGCGAGGCTCTGAGATTGAAAATATCTTTAACATTACTCACAAATTGCTTGAGTGTAAATTCTGTGGTGTACTTGTCGGCAGACAGCAAGATCACATCTTTGGCAGTCTGCAGCTTGCTAGACACCACTCGCGTGAATGCTTCAACGTTCTCCTGCTTCCGCTGTTCCACAATGGCCGTCATTTTGGCAAGAAACACGCTTTTCTGTTTGTTATATATTTTGTAAAGCTGAAAATCGTCCATAACTTGAACGTATTTGGACTCTGCAAGCTGCACCTCCGTTTTCAGCCTGGCATCCAGATCTGGTGCATTCATCGGCAGTACTAGGTGTTTGCTTGATGTCTTATCTTCCAAGGATGAGAGCAACGTGTGCATCTAAAATGGTAAGGTTTGTAGAAAAAGTTTAGACAAAAACTTGCATCTTGGTTTGGAGTATGTGAAACCTTTTAAGAAAAACGTTTTATAATCTTTTAAGCATGATATCCTGCCAAACGAAAAATCGTACCGTTTTGATGGCTAATTTTTGGACGAGAAGTTCGTTTTCAGAATGGAGATCCTCTGCATATTTGTCAAGATTGACCTGTTTCGTGACCAAAATAAAGTTGTCAGAAAATGATAAAAGTGAAAAAAAATGAAAAGCACACGAGAAATTCCGCCTTTGATGCTTTACCCTTAGCAACGCTTGAAACTGATTGTACATGGATTCCTTGTTGAAGTCAGCAGTCGCGTCATGGTACAGTCGCTGGGCCTCTTGGTTTGCTACCATTATCGCACTGTTCAAGCTTGTGGGACGACGAGGTTGAGTGTCCTTGCTTTTAGTCATCTCGTCAAACTTTTCTGCTCAAAAAGGAAATTTAGTAGGATAACTAAAAGGTGTGACGAGCTCAACACCCTCCTCCGGAAGATAACGTCACGTGCTTTTATATTGGTTATACTTTTCACAAGATTTGATTATTTGTGGGTTTATTTTCCCTCAAACCCCCACCTACCTTTAGCCAAGTCCAATGCTGCATTCAAACGCTGCTCAATAGCCTTATTATTGCGGTGCATCAACGCATCTCCCAAATTATTCAGTGATGACTGGAAATAAAACGAAAATTATGCAACAAAATTCAAGAGTTGTTCGTTTGTTTAGGTTTTGTGCGAATACCTTCAACAAGCTGATGTGTTTTTCCACCGCTTCGACAGTTACAAATCGATGGACTTCTTCAACAAACGCCTGCACGGCATTATTGCTGCTTAACATGATGACACGTTGCAATTCGGACGTCTTTGTGGGAAGTGCAATCTCGCCAAGCTTTTGCTCAGTGACCAACTGCGAGAATAGCATCAAATTGGTCACATCACAAGCCTGCACGTTATTTCTTCAGATAAAGCAACTTACTAAAGTCCTTCCTTGGGCATCAGCACATTTCAGCTGGATTTTCTTGGTGTTAATATCGACGGTTTTCTCAAACTTTTGGCTGGTCTGGATGTTCAATTCGTTTTTCGACTTTTCAATGGCATCGTCTAACCTGATAACACATAAGCATGGCTCAACAAAAACATCCTTCCAAATTACTTGTGGGTTTATTGCAGTTATCTGCAAAGTTTTAAAAACTAAATGAACAATTATGAGAATATAAGAAAAAGTGAGATTTCTGAATGTGTCGTTTTCACCGAACTTCAAAGTTCTACCTAGCAATTTTTGAATAATTCTTATACTAATACAAATTGTGGTCATCTCGACTTAACTCTTCCAAAAGGTGATATGTTTCACACTCATCTGGCCAAGTGGAAATTACAGCACTGTCATCTTCAAATTTGAAACTTAACAAGCGTACATGCCTCAATGTTATTGATATTCTCACCCGTATAGCAGCTGTTCGAGCAGTTGGAGAGAGGTCTTAGACGTATTTCGGTGCCATCCTTGTAGAAACATATCTTCACATCAAGTGGTCGGTAAAAATCGATCAATAATTCACTTGGACACGACCAAATTATTTGTTTATTAGAACAAACGACGTTTCGCCACCATGTGGCTTTCTTCGAGTTTACTAAAAAACGATTAAAGTTAAGTACAATTAAAATTACAGACTATTACAGTTAAAATCTTAAGAGACAAAGGAGGAAAACGAGCAAGGACTTGGGTTTGAGTTATGGGATCGAAAAACAGAAATGGATCATAAAAAATGGATCATAAAAACGGACAATGCAGAAAATTAATCAAGATGCATACTAAATAAATAAATAAAACAAACCTTCCTCACGTGATTTTCCTGGCTACATCAAAATTTTAGAATTGCTGGGGCACCAGCACATGTTACCCATATGCAAAATTTTAAGAAATGGCCGAAACAAGAAGGGGTTGACCTAGATTAGGGCCAGTGAGGACGTCATTAGGGCACCAATGGCGCTCCCAAATGACCTGACGGACACGTCCGCCAAATTTGAATTTCTGAAATTTCCAAAGTCCAAAAAAGTTATATAAATTATTAATAATTTTGTAAAGAATATAGGGCCAGTGAGGACGTCATTGGGGCACCAATGGCGCTCCCAAATGACCTGATGGACACGTCTGCCAAATTTGAATTTCTGGAATTTCCAAAGTCCTTAAAAAGATTTATTAATTATTATAAATTTTTGTTAAGAAAATACCCAACTAAGACAGCCAGGAAACGTGAAGGAGGTTAGTTTTAAGACGACGTGTGTGGCTTCCTAGCTTTCCTGGGTGGATTCCTGCGGACTGCGACTACCACCAGTCGTGGTGGAGTGCTGACAGGATCGTTGATGGCTGGTGAAGATGCTCCGGGAGTCGCTGGGATGGTGCTCCTCGTCGTGGTGGGGTTACGCCGGGATGTGCAACTAGTTGAGCTTCTGCAGGATGTGCGTCCGCTGTCAATAACAGGCGCAACTGGGTTGCTTTTTCTCATTGGCCCTGGATTGCTGCGCGTTACACGTCCACTGCTTCGAAGGTTAGTTCTGGCATACGCTGGATCTGGAAAGAGAGCTAAAGGTTGTGTGGTTAGAGATCCTGGGGGTCCATCTACTGGTCCGGTCGTGGTAGCATTCCTTGGCAGCTGCTAGGTTGGTGCGACGTTTATACCTGGTCCGGGAGGATGAATTCGCTGGTCGAAGGGAGCGTTGAAAGGAAGGGGAACACGCATTCCATCCTTCATGAGCCGTGCGACGTACGGCCGTGGGATCGTTCCTATGTCTCTTGCCAGGTTTAAACTAACCTCCTTCACGTTTCCTGGCTGTCTTAGTCGGGTATATTCTTTACAAAATCATTATTAATTATTAAAACTTTTTAAGGACTTTGGAAATTCCAGATATTCAAATTTGGCGGACGTGTCCGTCAGGTCATTTGGGAGCGCCATTGGTGCCCCAATGACGTCCTCACTGGCCCTATATTCTTCACAAAATTATTAATAATTAACAAAATTTTTAAGGACTTTGGATATTTCAGAAATTCAAATTTGGCGGACATGTCCGTCAGGTCTTTTGGGAGCGCCATTGGTGCCCCAATGACGTCCTCACTGGCCCTAATTTAGGTCAACCCCTTTCTTGTTTCGGCCATTTCTAAAATTTTTTGCATATGGGTAACATGTGCTGGTGCCCCAGCAATTCAAAATTTTGATGTAGCCAGGAAAATCACGTGAGGAAGGTTTGTTTTATTTATTTATTTATTGTGCATCTTGATTAATTTTCCGCATTTTCCGTTTTTTTCTTTTGATCCATTTCTGTTTTGTTCCCTTAACTAAAAACTCGTGTTAATTGACCCCCAAGTCCTTGCTTGTTTTCTCCCTTTTGTCTCTTAAGATTTTAACTGTAATAGTTTGTAATTTTAATTGTACTTAACTTTATTCGTTTTTTTAGTAAACTCGAAGAAAGCCACATGGTGGCGAAACGTCGTTTATTCTAATAAACAAATAATTTGGTCGTGTCCAAGTGAATTATTGATCGTTTTTTACCGACCACTTGATGTGAAGATAAGTTCAGGCTTCGTCTGGTTTAAGCACAGTACTGAATGAGGCTTAAAACGTTCACTTCTTTCGTGAAAACAAAGGGGGTATTTCGTAGGGAAAGTGTTCAGGTGGGTTTGAAAACTACAGATATTTTTTGATATAATGAAACGTAAACTTAAAATACATATATAATGTGATTATTACCTTTATAATTGAGCTCTTAGGAGAAACGAAATGCGCACGGAGGTGTGCAGCGCCATGTTGGATAAGGGAGGAAGTGACGACACAGTATACCACCAGTAGGCATAACGTGCAAAACGAAACCACAGTATACCACCAGTAGGCCGCCTCCTGGAATATTTTTGCCATACCAAAGCTACGCCGCGCGGCGCTGTTAGCATGCTTCCCATGAAAAAACAGCGTTTCGCTATGGGAAACATGCTTCCAGCGCCGCGCTGCGTTGCTTAGGTATAGCAAAAATATTCCAGGAGGCGGCCTACTGGTGGTATACTGTGGTTTCGTTTTGCACGCGGAAGGAAAGGCGTCCACGTTAGACGTCGTTTTTAAATAAAATAAATCTGGTCTTATGAGGACTAGAAAATGACGTCCAAGTAGGACGTTATTTTTAAATAAAATAAATCTGGTCTTATGAGGACCAGAAAATGACGTCCACGTAGGACGTTATTTTTAAATAAAATTAATCTGGTCTTATGAGGACCAGAAAATGACGTCCACGTAGAACGTTATTTTTAAATTAAATTAATCAGGTTTTATGAGGACCAGATAATGACGTCCACGTAGGACGTCGTTTTTAAATTAAATTAATCTGGTCTTATGAGGACCAGAAAATGAC
>JAQGAO010003725.1:0-16469 GCA_034697705.1 Ommatoiulus sabulosus | reverse complement strand
GTCTATTTTTCACGTTGTCATTGGTTAGGGAAATTTTCTTTCAAACCTGAAAAAGTCAGGGAAAAGTCAGGGATATGAAAAATGAAATTTCTGGGGAAACCCTGTTAAGGCCTTCATCGGGGCAGGAATTCGTCGGGCAAGGAATTCAGCCGCCGCAACGCGTGGCCGGGGACAGCTAGTCGCTAATAAAAGCACGTTTTATCCAAATATGTTTCATTATTTTACCTCAAATATGCTTTACATTACTACGGCAAGATTAATGAACTGAGAATAATGTTTCAATACATTTTTGTTTTGAACTAAGGTACTTAAAATTTGAGGAACGTCAAATACTACATATTTGGCATTGTTACACCATTTATCCTTTCCAAACCCAGCCGATTTGAATGAATAGGCAATAACGTAACGAAACAGCTAGATACAGAATAAAAATACTCAGGTTCATGCCCTCGTCTAACATTCTGGAGTTTGCCGCATTTACCTAGTCATACTACTAATGTATAACTGAAATCAGCATACCTGGTTCCTCCAGCAGTTGATCCCCAATTACACACTTATGAGGAAATTCGGACATAAACTTCGCAGAGTAACAAACAGTCAACCGGGATTTAATGTCATACTGTATTTCTTGTATTAAAATATTTCGAGCATTTTCCATCAATTTAGTACATTACTGTACTTGGAATATTTCGCTCAATTGATTATCGAAAACGTGGTCACGCCATGCATGGCTAGATCATTATTTCAGGAAATGTTAGCTTTTAATATTTTGAAAATGGCTTGGAAATTCACACTTATGCGTGAAATGCTAAAGTGGTGATTTGGACCTTTGAAACTAGGTTACAAGTAAAACGTTCAAAATACCCCAAGAAACGAAAATACAAAAATGTAGTGTTTCAACCCCCGACTCCAAAATGTCGCGGCGTATTTTGAAAAAACTAACGAAGCTAAATTTTACGTAATATTTGATATGAAAAGAAAATAAAACGTAATAAAGTAGAAAAAAAAGTGAAAATTACGTAGGCTAACTATGTTAATTTATTCTTTTAAATACTGTATGTCAAAATTTGTTATTGTTTTTTTTTCTGAAATAACCATGCTCTAGGATTGGGAGGTTGATGGATTTTCCACAGATGTCCCAGGGGAGAAGTACACATTTCCCACAGACGTCTAAAAGGGAGGGGCAAATGACCAAATTGTCCACGTATGGAAAATGCAGCGCTTCAGAGTGTTTGAACAGTAGTTTCTCAAAATTATTAAAACAGAGAATTAAACTTAACACGGATTGGTTCAATTATCCAAAAAATCTATCTCAGATTAAATCGCATTTGAGTAACCTTTAATACGGTAAATGATTATTGGCAAAGTGCAAATATTTTTTTTTATCTGAAAGTTACACGTTATTATTAATACTCATAGTACTAACAAATATGAGTATTTTTTGAAAAAGAAACAACATTTTCAGAGTCGGAAACTGGATATTTCAACTAAAATCTTTATATATTTTCGCAAGTTGACTCAGTTTTACGCGGATAAATTAGGAAAAATCAACTAGGATATTTCTAAGAAAAATGCTGGTTCATGTCCTGGCTTTGAATGACTCAGTGACGAAAAATCAGTTTTCAGTTTGCATATGGAAGTCAAGGAGGAAGAAAAAAGACTGCAAATTTCCTGTTATTGTTTAATTCAAAACATACTGGATACCACTTTAATTTTAAAACGTTTCCAAACGGAGAGGCTGTTGAACGAGAACTAGCATTCCTTAAAATTGAAACAACTTTCGTTAAATTATCAAAGCATATCGAGATATAAAATGCTAGTGATAATAAGGAACATCGCGCTACTGGCTTTCATGTTAGCAGGTAATCACCAATTTTATTTCTAAAAATTTCGAAAAAATAACGCGAATGCTGATGAAAATATCCTTATTTTGAAAGATATACAATCTCCGAACAAACAACGTAAAGCGAAAATTTTCTTCAGATGTTGATCCTTAGATTTAATATTTCAGGGCTCCACAAGAAATTTTATTTTCAACTTCCCTGACTTTTCCTGGTTTTAAAAAGATTTCCCTGACCAATGACAGTGTCATAAGTTACTGACACTAGGGTACTGACTTGCATTGACATATTTTGCAAAACCGACACCGGAAGTTTTTTTTGTTAATGTCCTTGAAAATATTTGAAAATTTGACAATTTCGTATTCGGAAAATGTTGAAAAATCGCACTCGGTAAACGTAGTAAATTTTGCGATTTTCCCATAGAAAACGTGTGAAACTTTGCAAATTTGTACTCGTAAAACGAGGGAAATTTTGCAAATGTGTACTCATGAAACGTGGAAATTTTGCAGATTTGTCCCGGAAAACGTGGAAAATTTCGCAAATTTGTTTCGGAAAACGTGGGAAACTTTTGCAAATGTGTTTTCCCTAACTTTTCCAGACAATTTCAAGTTCCCTGACTTTTCCAGGTTTACCAAATCCAGGGGTATTCTGTATTTAAGAGTTTTGATTTGCGGATTGGAGAAAGCAATTTACGTTAAGAATTTATTTTTGAAAATCGCAAAACCAACTTTTCAATAAAAAAACACATTTACAGTGCACATGAAAATAAGCTAGCTAGATCTCCCTCTTAATAGCATGTTGCATTTTAAGAAATCTTTCTATTTGTGAATGAAATTTATGTGAAATAATTCTGGGTTTTCACCATACCTTAGGACTACCAGTTCAAAGTCTAGGAAATGCAAAGATTGAATTGGTCAAGAAGCCTACGAATGTCACCATAAAGGCTGGACAGGACACAGAACTACATTGCAAATTTAACATTCGTGTCCAGTGTAATTGGTTAAAGAGCGGAAGTATTGAAAGCATTTCAGGAAGATTCCGATACATGTACATATACACGAGTGCTCAAGAAGGAGGAAACACATACGACTGCTCAATAAAAATTACGAATGTTAATCAAGAAGATCACGGCCCATGGATCTGCACTTTTAAGGAAACTTTATCTGAAGAATCATCTGAAGAAATTCCAATTCAGTCAAGTCCAGTTTTCGTAAATATCGAAGAAAACGTTGAAGGTTTGTACTATTTAAAAATTTCACGTGTTGCGTAATTGTGTATTACATACCATAAACAATGTACTAATTAATTATTTGACATGTAATACATATCAAATATACGTTTTCTACATGTAATGTAAACATACGCTGCATTAAACAAACGTGTTTGCGACATTCAGAGAATGTTTTCTAAATGGAAAGAACACGTTTGCAACATGTAAAATGCATGTATATATGTTTACATTTCAATATTTCATGTAGAATATATAACGTTTATTCTGATATTATAAAATTAAAAATTATATAATGTACTTAACATAACTTGTATTTATTAGATATTTATTAAATAGCGTAGACCAAGAAATGCTTAAAAATTAATTTTATATTTCAATTACAAACGCGTTAAAAGTGAAACTTACGTTATAAAACTTCATAAATATTTTACACGATTCTGCATATTGTTCAACTTATTTATTCATTTGTTTTAACCGTGGAATTTTATTATTGAAACGTTAGGCAAAAAACTTTTGTAAAGTAGACAAAACCATTTTCAAACTGTTTATCATTTCAGATACAGAGATTAAAACTTCTACAGTTAGGGGATTTAGAAGTGACGAATTTACGGGCGTAGGAAACTTGGACTTTTCAAAGCTGGAATCGGCGTGGATTTCTATGGCTTGTTTAGTTTCAATTCTGCTAATTCTGACCATAACAAACACCATAATCTTGGCCATCACGTGTTACAGGTAACAGAATTGAACTGAAAAATATTAAGATTGAATAATGAAAATATATCATTTCATAACCTTAAATTCTTTAAAGCAAAGATATTTTATTCCCATTTTACACACACTTCTAGTTAATATTTGGAATACAACCAAAATGCAGACAAAAATAAGGGTACTCTGACAAAGGATTTACGAATTTAGGCAGTTGCAAAGTCACGTGTGCAAAATCGATACACTAATTGGTTTACAAAAAAATTCAATGTTATCGCTGTTTTGAAACCAACTATATGCAATGCCTCCCTTTATCAACACGTGACTGAATCTGCCAAAAGTTAAGGTTCTGTATGAGTACCCCTGTTATTGAACAGAAAAACACAATTTGAGCTCATCCAAACACGAAACCTGTCATTACTACCGATTTCATAAAAAAGGCAATGACAATTATAGCGTATAACATTAATTTGGAATATGACGTAATTCAGGTTTAAGGTCAAGAGAAAATCTCATTTGATAATGTTGTTGTCATCGCAGATTGCGTTTTAATTTTAAGTACTTTGAGCCAGTTTCAATTGTTAATTCTAAAGTGAAAATAAAAAGCTAGGAATAGAAATTAAATCAAATAAGTAACTTTAATTATGCCAGAAGTAAGATTTTTTAAATAATTTTTGATACATACATGTATAACAAACGATTTCTTTTAGATCATCCAAGTCAAAATCGCATTCAACGGATCACTGTAAGGTCACCGAAAAGCCTGGTCCGATTACAAGTTTGGAAGATAATTATCGAGTTATGAAAAAGAATGAGGTGTACGAATCAACTTATCAACAAATTTTATAAATGATGTTTAAAGTAGGAAAAAACTTATTACAAATTGACACGTTGATTAACAAGAAAAATCAACGTCATTATTCACTATTATCTTATGCTAAAGTTGTTTGTAATGAAAACTTGAGATAAATACATTTTAAAGTTGTATTAAATAATGTGTAGCGTTAATATTTTGATAAATTGATAATAAAAAGTTCTTCCTCTATAAAGCTCATGTAATGTAAGAAAAATTTCCACAACTACATGTATTTTAGTTTTACAGGTATAGCCTACCTGGTGTCCCTTTTTCACTGAAATATCTTGTAACATGTATTTTATACGAAAACACAAATGTTCTAGACAAAAGTTTCTAGACTAAAGTTGTTAAATTTGAAGGGTCTAACAAGATCTATCTGTTTTATCACTGATGGTGCTGTTTTGAGTATAGTTCAGCCCCACCCCCTCCCGTTCTCAGAATTTGAAAAAAAACAGCAATTATCTTCTTTGGAAAATTTCGCAATTTTTTTTACAAATTTTAAAAATTCGCCATTATTTTGTTTCAAAAAGTTTTAAATTTTCACAAAATGACAAAATTAGAAGAAAATAATCGCACATGTTTGACAAAAATTTGCACATTATAAAAAGATTCTCAAATTTTAGAAAAAAAAAAGTAGGAAATTAAAAAAAAATCGGAAATTTTAAATAACATTAGATAAAAACTACTTATTTTTGAAAAAAAATTGAATTGTTGCAAAATTTGGAAAATTTACATCGAAATTTTTGTATTTTCCCCCTATACCCTCTTCGCCCGGATGTTATGCTACGAAAATAATTGAAATAAATACAGTTTAAAGTTTGAATAACGAATGTCCAGCCTTAATCTTTTGAAAAATTCGTATACATGCCCTACAATTGTACAAAACTCATGAAATTTGAGAAAAACAAAAAATACATTGGTTTTCTTTGCAACATGTCGGAAAATAAACGTGGTAAGAAAACAACACATTTAAAGCAAACAAATTTCGTCAAGAATTCATTATTAGAATACAGATTGATTATTTACAAAAAATATCGAAAATTGTGCGATTTAGGTAAGAAACTTTGTTCAGGAAATTTCACACGGACAATGGACGAGCTAATAAAACTCCATATTGTCACTTTTCAAACACTGACCAAAGCTGATCTGAGGGACAAAACGAAAACAAAAATCTTTGAAACGGGACTGAAATAAGCATATCAGGACGATACGAGTATATTCATGGCTCACGATTATTCCAAACAGACAGTTCAATAAAAATTACGAATGTTAATCAAGATGACAGCGGCTCATGGATCTGCACTTGCAAGCATATCGCAAGTAATAAAAACCAAATTCGGTCAAGGCCAGGTTTTGTAACAATCGCAAAAAAAGTGGAAGGTCTGTACTATTTTAAAACTTAAAAACTTTCCGATAGGTAAGAAACTTGGGTACTTAGGTATTATAATAGACTACCTCAACCCACTGTTCCCAGCCCAACTAACTGCTTTTATAAAGGTTAGGAGGTTTGAGAAAGGGGGCGGAGCCCCCATTTAGGTGAGAAAGGGGGTTTGGGGGCGAAGCCTCCATTTAGGTCAGGTTACGTTAGGTCATGTTAGGTTGGGTTATGTCAGCGGGGGTATTAGTTGGGCTGGGAGCAGTCGGTTGAGGTAGTCTAGGATAATACCTAAGTACCGAAACTTGTTTATTTTTAAAATAATATAACATTTTTATTCGTCAATTCTAATCTTAAATTTAAGCAAATATTTCTATATACAAACATGTACGTTAAACACGGGCTTATATTGTAGTCGTACTCAGACAATGCCATAGCTCAACGCAGATCAAAAACAAACCTTTATAATAAATTCTGTATATACTGTACATGTCATATGTCAATTATATACAGGGTGATTTGTAAATTCACTGCCTAACGACCAAATTTATATATTTAATATGGTAAGAGATAAAGTGATAATTTTTTCAAATATCCCTTAGAGTCAACCACGGGCTATCCGGAAACCATATTCCCTGTGACCTTTAATGCCGCGTTCAAGGTCATCCATTTTCCCTACCCGAGTGTTTTGCAGAATTCTCCGAAACCTCTGCAAATAGGATAATGGCGTAAATTAGAAAGTTGTAGGGCGATGCCTAATTAGTGTAATAACGTTGGTGTCATATTTCACTAAATGAACCAAAGCGAGATAGAATTTTTTTTTCCGCAAGTGACCATACACACATTGGCTGAATTTGCATGACACAGTTTTGAGAAACATAACTGAGTGTTAAGGTAATTGTATTTAATGTTGTACATAAAAAATGTACATAGTCTTCATACATCCACAATGGCAGATATATACGATCATTTCAAATGTGCAGTGACAACACGCATTGGAACAAAAAAAACCCTGACATATAATGTCAGACACATTTATAACTGGTATGCTGTTTCCATTGAAACATCTCATAAAATAAACATATCACGACAATCAGGGCGCATGATTTTACTAAGTGTGACCTAGCAATTGTTCTCAATTTTCTAATTCGACAAAGCTATAGTGTCATTCAAATTCAAGAATAGCCTATGTATGCATGGTCACCCACGGAGAAAAAAAAATTATCTCGCTTTGGTTCATTTAGAAAAAATTAAAACAACGTTATTACACTAATTTGGCATCGCCCTACAACTTTCTAATTTACACTAGGATCCTATCTGCAGCAGTTTCGGAGAAATCTGCAAAAACTCGGGCAGGGAAAATAGATGACCTTGAACGCACCTTTCAAGGTCACAGAGAATATGGTTTCCAGATAGCCCGTGGTTGACTAAAGAATATCTGAAAGAATTATCAGAGTATCTCTTACCATAATAAAGATGTATTTTTTTTCATTAGACAGTTACTTTATAAATCACCCTGTATAATCTATAATGTAATATTAAAATACTATATTGTACGTGTAATATGATATGTAAAAATGCATATACTGTATAAGCATTTTACATGTAGCAAACATATCACTTACCAAGTATTTTACATGTGTTACAGGTAATAACAATTGTTACATGTATAATTGCTGACGTTTAAATGTATTTCGCTACCAAATTTCCTTAAAATTCATATATTTTGAATAATTACAGAAACATAGTAAACAACCCTGGTATTTACAAAGTTATTTACCAATATATGTATTTTGGTTTTTAAAAAAAGCACGATATTTGGAAATAACTCGGATGTTCCTATGCATTTTAAAGAAAAAAATTACATATCTACTAAAATTTATTGCACAAATATTTTTAATAAAGAAAATGCATTCTTGAAAAAATATTTTTGAACCTTTTTTGTAACGTGAGTAACGTAAACAAATTTATCTCCCTTTTCAGAAACAACAACAACCACCACAAGAACAGCAACAGCAACAATGTGTACTCCTGTCCCAAATTATTACACAAACTTTATCGTCACTGGACTGCTGTCGCTGATGGTTCTAATAGTTTCCGTTTTGCTAGTTAACAGTTATTGCAAGAATAAAGGTATTCGTAATCATTGAAAGTTAGTTATTAATATACAATTAACAATATTAAGTTTTGAGCCTAATGTTGATTTTAAACTGCTTTATTTCAGCCAAAACAAAAAAACACAGAAAGCATCTCGGAACCTTCAAGGTGAGTATGAGAATGTTGTTTGAATTTTCTTGTATTAGCCCTTTAAGGAAGATTTAAATTTTTTAAACAATATAGAAATTTTAAGTTATCTTTCTTAGTTATCAATTCCACAACTATTGCCCGTTCTAGCAGCTTTGGCCATATTTCATTTTGTTCTAAACTGAAGTTTAACATACTGGAAATACATGTATTACGAATATAATATACAGTACATGTACATTATATACAGTATATACAGTGTGAGTCAGGCAACAGGTACCAATAGCTCTAAGGCCCCTCTAAGCTTTTGGTTTGCTTCTCTAGGACCTGGTTTGTTTTAGGAATCGATTTTTCCTGTAATGTAGCGGTGCAATGCATGGGTGCAAACATACGAGAAGCCCAAAAGTCATTTGTTGTGTGGCGATCGATAAATACATGTTGCGAATGGAGCCATTGAACAAATTTTTTGACGCCCTACAACTTTCCAATTTACACTGGTAGTGCAGGAAGCACGGTGTAGAAGTTAGTGTCGTGGTGACCTTGAACGGTTGGTCCAAGGGCAGCCACGATCACATGTGCACATGGCCCCCTAACCATTCTACACGTCCACATGTGATTTCGATCGTGCATATGGGGAGAAACGATGGGTACTGGTCCAAAATTGTATCAGTTATTTCATTTACCCTATTTTAAAAGTGTTGTCACAGACTAATGTAAGTCATTTTAACTAGGGCGGTAACATTTACTTCTCAACGTCAATCTGACCCTGATCCAGAACTTCACACGTACAATTACATCACATTGGAAACTAGGATGTTGCAAGAGGACTCTAGGGGATACCTGATTCCTGCAACAGCTAATCCCCTCTTACATATTTACCAGGAAATCCAGGCATAAATTTCACAACTATAAAATTCCTTAACCTCAAGTTAAGGAAAATTCGGTGTATTTTACATAATGCTATACGTACGTAATTATTACAATGCTTAAAAGTTATCGCTAATAAAAGCATGTTTTATCCAAATACGTTTCATTATTTTAGAAATATGTAAATTTGCTTTACATTACTGCGGCAAGCTTAATGAACTGGGAATGATGTTTCAATAAATTTCTGTTTAGAATAAAGGTATTTAAAATGCGAGTGTTAATGTAATTATGAATTTCCCTGAATGAAGGCGCGATAAAAAAATGTAATCAATTCTACTTTATGTATAATAAAAGCCTTTACTGTATACGTATTTATGTTACGTTTCATTAAAGACGAATATATTTGCATCCATTGCTCGAATTTTTAATGTTGTATTTACAAAGTAATATAAAATTCTCATTTAAATTCTCATATAAAAATATTCTATAAATAATTCAATGAATGCCTCCAAAATTAAAAAGAAACTCAGGAACAATTTTTCGTAAGAAACCATAACATACTTGCATTTTCGGGAAATTGCCCTGGTGTGAGACAAGAAGCGACATCTCCCAATCTTTTGCTGACCAACGTGAAACATGACAATCACTGTAGCAGCGAGACGCTCTTCAGACATATGGGTAGGGTGCCTCGTCCGGTCTTCTGGATTCATTCCAGAATCATCGATGGCCGACACAGTCTTTGGATAAGTCTCTCACAGATTTAGAATTCAGACAGTCTGCACTTGTTCCTATTGCCCATGGTTTGAAACCCCTCTATGGACACTGGGTGCGAACCGCGCGATGTCCGGATAAGTTTGACACAGGTGGCGTCATTCCTTGGAGTCACAGTGATAAGATTATCAGACATCTTCAAGATCTGTCTGAAGCACAGGTGGGATAGGTGAGACCTAACAGGTCTCTGATGGTTTAGAGAGTATGAGCCCAAAAGGTCAAAGTCCTCACCAACAGGCGAAGTCAGTGTTTTGAAACACTCCAGACTCCACTTCGTTGGTCTTTTGTCTTCATTGGCAACATCACGAGCAGCACGTCCGTCCTCCACAAAGTTACCAACCTGTCTGAACTGTTGCAAATTATTTATTTTTCCAGGTGGCGCCCTGCCCTCACTTTGGTTTTCGGATAGTTCGTTTGGCTGACCTCTGCCCTCACTGTGTCAACTTTGACGCTCAGTGAATTTCGACGACTTTAGAGGTCACGACCCGTTCGCTGCAGGGCGTTAAGCAGCCCACTCGGCTGCCCCAAGGTCAGAGAGCGAGACCTGTGGGCGGGAATGTGAGAGGCCTTGACTGAAGGTCGTCTCACAACACTGACATTTGACGAGCAAAGAAACTTTATTTTGCCACGTTTATAACACTGACCACATCCATACTGTGCCACATCTTCCTTCCTTAAGTGAAAATACGATAACAAAATTCTGGTAAACCCGTACAATTTAATAACTCATTATTTGCAAAAACAAAACATTTTTTAAATAAATTTTAATGTTACTGGTGATAATTAAAACCGGCAAGCTTTACAAAATTAATATCTTTTGAAAATAGAAACAAATTTTACTAAGTAGGAAGCTTGACATTTCAACTACTGCACACACGTTTCACATTCACAGAATTGGGCTAGGATATTCCTAAGAAAAAAAGGCTCGTTCATGTCCTGTCTTTGAATGACTCGACCAAAAATATCGTTCAGCTCTTAAATTAGATGGAAGTCAAGGAGGAAGTAAAAGACAGCGAATTTCCTGTTATTGTTAAATTCAAATCCATATACTGGATACAACTTTCATTTTAAAATGTTTCCAAACGGACAGGCCGCTGAAAGTGAACGCGCAATAATTAACATTGACAAATTTGCCGTTAAATAATCAAAGAATATCGAGTTAGAAAATGAGAGGTATAATAAGGAACATCGCGCTACTGGCTTTCACGTTAGCAGGTAATTACTAAATTTAATTCTGAAAATTAAAAAAAAAAATAAGTCGAGTGCTGATTAAATTATCCTAATTTGGAAAATAGACAATTTCCGAACAAACAACGTTTCCTTCAACTTTAAAAACATCCTGAACTGAAACTTTCCATCCGATTTTGATCTTTGGATTTCAGAATTAAAAAGTCTGATTTGCTCAATCGATAAAGCAATTTATGATATACTGTACAAATTACTTTTTAAAATTTCCGAGCAATTTCAACTTTTCCACAAAAAAAAAACAACTAAATTTTTAAAAAAAATTAAGAAATTTCTATTTGTGATATAACTTACCTAACTTAATTCTGAGCTTTTAACTTACTTTAGGAGTACAAAATGCTCAAAATTCAGAAATGGTGGAGATCGAAATGGTCAAGCAACCTTCGAATGTCATCATAGAGACTTTCCATCCGTTTTTATCTTTGGATTTCAAAATTAAAAATTCTGATTTGCTTATTCGATAATGTAATTTAAGATGTATAAATTACTTTTCAAAATTTCCTAACAATTTCAACTTTGCCACACAAAAAAATTCCACAAATAAAAATAATAAGCTAGAACGCTCTGTTAATATAATATACAATTACAAAATCTTTATATTTGTGATATAACTTATCTGAAATAATTCTGAGCTTGCACTTTATCTTAGGAGTACAAAATGCTCAAAATTCAGGAAAAGTGGAGATCGAAATATTGAAGCTACCTGCGAATGTCACCATAAAGGCTGGACAGCCCACTGTACTAAATTGCGAATTTAATAAACCAGTATGGTGTAGTTGGTACAGAAACGGAACAGTTGCAATTATTGCAGATAAATACGAGTATATTCATGGCAAAGAAAAAGAATACAAAACCGACTGCTCAATGAACATTAGAAGTGCTACTCAATACGACTATGGCCCATGGATCTGCACTTTTCTGGCACACAAAGAAAGAAAAATTCAGTCAAGTCCAGTTTTTGTAAATATCGTAGAAAAAGTTGAAGGTCAGTTATAGTTTAATGTGTTTGCTGATCAAATATCCTTAATTAAGAAAACATGCAGTCCTGGAACAATTTAAATGGTCCAGGTACTTTGAGGACATCCATACTTAAAAATATTTGATGTTGGGATTTTTGGATTTGAGACTTTGAAGTTTGGTTCGTTAGAAAAGCCAGTATGTTTTATACGGAGTAATTTCGTTTTAAATTCATATGTTACGCATGAAAAAAAAATGGCCAATGGGTGCGAGCACAAAGAACTCTTACTTTGAGCTTCTTTCATGGTTGTTTTTAGCTCCTTTTTTCCAGCTTTGGGGCGCAAAATGAACGCTGATATCAGCGTGATGGTTAGTGTGCTCGGTGGCGCCACTGCATGCGTTGTACCAGGTGAAATATTCCGCATAAAACCTCGCACATGCGCATTAGCATTTATGGCTACACTTTTGACCAATAGTGATCCGTGTGCCACTCTGTGTCATACAAAACTACTTTCGGATTTCCATTAAAGAATGTTACAAACATAAGCGCTTCCCGTAAGCTCAGCCTGGCTTGGCTAAGCTTTCTTCGTGTGCGCCCTCATTTAAAAAGCATGCCGCATTCTATTCCCGGTCGGTGGCGCTGGTGTACGCCGAGTGGTAAGCGCCTGCTATAAGCATTCTTTGTACTCGCACCCAATGTTCGGTTTATTTTTCGAGTTTTTAAACACATAAAGTAGACCTACATTTATTTCTTTGCATAAATTTTGATGAAAAAAAAATAATTACAAGGAATAAAAACTGTCTTAGAAATGTTCATAACAAAGATTAAACAGCTAGATCGCCTTTTAATTTAAGCTTAACAATTTTTAAAGATAAAATTCGAATTATACATTAACTGAACAAATGCTTCGTTATCACGTTTACTTTAGGAGAAAGGGATATCGAATTTGTCAGAGAACCAACCAATGTCATCGTAGAAGCTGGACAATCCACTGAACTGAATTGCCAATTTAACAAATTAGTCAAGTGCGTGTGGAAAAGAAACGGACATGACGTACAAATTTCAGGAAGATACAAATATATCGACGACAAAGAAGGAAAGAAATACGACTGCTCGATTCAAATTACGCATGGTAATCATGATGACCACGGCCAATGGACCTGCACTTTCCAGAAATCGACACCTGAAGAACGCAGAATTTGGTCAAAAGTTTTTGTAAACGTTACAGAAAACGTTAAAGGTATATTTTAATACTTAAAAACCTTATGGCATGTCTGAAACGTTATTTTGTAAACAACTTAACCATTTTTATCCTAATTTGGAAGGTAGAAAGCTACGAACAAACAACGTTTCCATAAAATTTGAAACCATCCTGAACCAAAAATTTTCATTTACTTGCTCATCGGAGAAAGCAATTAATTTACGATAAGAATATTTACTTTCTAAAATCTCCGAACAAGTTCAATTTGTTCATAAAAAAAATAATTAAAAAAATAAATAAAAATAAGCTAGTTAAAACAAAGCTCTTAATAAAATATTCAATTTTAAAAAATCTTAATTTATATTTGTGATTTACGAGCGTATAATTTATCTGAAATAATTTCGGGTTTTCACTTTACTTTAGCCGAACAAAAAGCTCCTCATCATGCAGAAATGAAGAAGATTGCATGGGTCAAGCAGCCTACGAATGTCTGTATAGAGGCTGGACAGTCCACTGCACTAAATTGCCAATTTGACAAACCGGTCAAATGTTTGTGGAAAAGAAACGGAACTGAAATAAGCATTTCAGGAAGATACAACTACATTCATGGCACAGAAGAAAAGAAAGCCAACTGCTCAATCCAAATTACGAATGGTACTCAAGATGACCACGGCCCATGGATATGCACTTTCCAGGAATCTGAATCTGAAGAAATGCCAATTCTGACATGTCAAGTTTTTGTAAATATCGCAGCAAAAGTTAAAGGTCTGTGTACTATTTTAAAACATTCTGGCATGTCAGAAACGTGGTTATTTTTTAATGAGATCATTTTTATCCGTTAATTCCAAACTTAAATTTAATCAAATATTTCTATTTACGAACCTTACGTTAAACATGGGCTTATGCAATGTAGATGTAGGCTACTCAGAAAATATCGTAGCTTCAATAAGATGGAAAACATAAATCCATCTAATATTCGTGACTGTTAATTATATTTCATCTATAATGTAATATTAAAATAAGTGTTATATCTTACATGTAATACATGGAATGTTTTACGTGCAGAAAACATGTTTTTTTACACGTAGCTTATTTGTGTTACATGTAAAACAAGTCTTCTACATGTAAATTAACATGTTTGTTACATGTAAAACATGTTGAATACCTTTGCAACGCATAAAATCCATAAACATACATGTTTTTTACATGCATATTATATGCAAAGTAATAAAAAATACAAAAAGTACAAATAAATTACATAAAAGTAAAGTTAACATAAATTATATAAAAATACAGTTAACGTAAATTTCATTATACGTCAAGCTGCGGCATTTCATGAGTAGGCCTACGGCTATTACAGGGTTCCCCCTGAAATTTCATGTTCAACTTCCCTGTCTTTTCCAGGTTTTAAAAAAATTTCCCTAACAGTGAAAATGTCAAAAATTGACAAATTATGCAAAATTGACACTGGGAAGTATTTTTCAAAATTAACTAATGACAATTTTGAAACCTCGCATAAAAAAATATTAAAATTTTTAAAAACATGTGTATGAACTTTTTTTTTAATTTAAAAATTTTTATTAAGAAAAAAATAGAAAATTGTGCATATTTTTCCTCGGAAAAAGTAGTAAATTTTGCAACTTTTTTCTCGACTAGTTAAATTTCCCTAATTTTTTCAAAACAAGTCATTCTCCCTCTGACGTTTCTAGACATTTTGAAGTTCCCTGACTTTTCCAGGTTTTACAGTTCTGGAGGTACCCCGTATTAATGTTATTTTTAATTAATTTTCAAGAGTAAAACTATGAAACAAAATTGATAAATATTTTACATGATCATGCATATTGTCTGTCTTCCTCATTCATTCGTTTTAACCGTGGCAAAAAACTTTAACAAATAGACAACTACTGTATATTTAAAAATATTTATCATTTCAGATACAGAGATTAAAACTACTACAGATACGATATTTAGAAGCGATGCATTTACGGATGTAGAAAATTTGGATTTTTCAAAGCTGGAATCGACGTGGATTTTAATGGCTTGTGTTGTTTCAATTCTGCTAATTGTGACCATATCGAACACCATAATCATGGTCATCACGTGTTACAGGTAAAAACATTGAACTGAGAAATATCCAAATTGTATAATGAAAATGTATCATTTAATAACGTTAAGTTATTTAAATCAAACATATTTCACCCCTATTTTATGAAAACACCTCGCTAATATTTTGAATAGAAACCAAAATTGCATAAAATATTAAGGGTACTTAGACAAAAGCTTTACGAATATGGCAATTTTGAAAGTCGTAAAGCCACGTGAGTGAATTCGACACGCTAATTGGTTTAAGAAAGCTCAACGTTTTCGTTGTTTTTTAAACCAATGAATGCTTTTTGTTTGCACGTGACTTCGAGACTGCCAAAAGTAAAGTCTCTGTCTGAGTACAACTGCTATTAAACAGAACCAAACTTACAATTTGAGCTTATCCAACCACGCAACCTGTCCTTACTGCTGATTTCATAAATACGACAATGACAATGAAATGTTATGTAACACAGGTTAAAGGTCAAGATAAAATAAACTCATGCGCATAATGTTTATGTCATCGCAGAATGCGTCCAAATTTGAAGTATTTCGATTAAATGTTCAAATTGTAATTCCAATGTTAGATTTTATTATAGAAATGAGTCAGCAATTTTTATTAAAAATTAAATCAATTTCAGTACGTTTAATTATGCCAACATTAAGTTGTTTTTTTAAATTATTTTGTTTATAATGTACATGCATGTCAAACGATTTATTTTAGGTCATCCAAGTCGAAATCGTGTCCAACTGGTCAAAGCATGGTCATCGAAGAGTCTGGTCCGATAAGAAGTTCTGAAGATGATTATCAAGTTACGACGATAAATGAGGTGTACGAATCATTATCATAAATGATGGCCACAATTGAAGTAGAAGAATTACAAATTTAACTGTACATTAGCAAGAAAAATCATAACCGTTATTAATAATTCATGCTTTGAACGTTATTTACAATTTAAACAAGCCTTAACTTTTTAAAAAAATTGATAATGCATAGTCCTCGCTTTATAAAACTCATGCAATTTGAGCAAAAAATAACAGAAAATACGTTATTTATTATTATATATAATATATATATATATATATATATATA
>JAQGAO010003724.1:0-16470 GCA_034697705.1 Ommatoiulus sabulosus | reverse complement strand
CGTTCTCGGTCTTTGGTAGAGGCGCCGTTGACCAGTGGTTGATCGCCAGGGGTCAGGGCATCCTTGATGACCTGACCCAACATTTTTATCCATTTCGGCTACTGGGCATGCGCAGATTGCTGCTAAACAGATTAATATTATTTTAGCATGCATTATGTTCATTGAAATATTTTTTTATGTATTTATGAACAACCACATATTCATAGTAAACAAATTCTTAAAGGAAAAAATGTTGTATTCAATAAAATATTATTTAATTAAAAATAACATCCTTATGTTAATTTTTGTATAGTTTCAGATACAATGCACTCTATGATTAGTAGGATGCATTAAAGAGAAAACTACATTTCCATTTTCTAACATCTGTCAATCAAATAAAATTCTAAAATACTAAATGTTTTAACTTATCGCACTTATGCGCATGCCTAGACACCGGATATAGATAAAAATGTTGTGTATCCAATGGAACTTGACAAGGGCCAGCAGCAAACGCCCTCTGTCGACAAGGGCAAATTTTGGCACGCGTTAAAGTAATCCGACATCCGACACTAAGGGGCCATTCAAAAAGGACGTCCTCAAAATTTTCCCAAAATTGGACTCCCCCTAACCCCTGTCTGCGTTGTGTCCGGTCAATCAGGCTCCCCCCATTCGGACGTCCGAATTTACTTAAAAAAACATTGTAATCGGAAAATTTTGATAGTTTTGCAATTTTGTACTCTGAAAAGGTTGAGAATTTTTCCAATTTGTCCTCATAATCTGTTGGAAATTTTGCAAATTCTCCTCGGAAACTGTTGACAATTTTGCAAATCTGTATTCGAAATGTTGAAGATATGTCTTTAGCTAAAGCGCCTTAATCTTACTGAAGTGCTTTCAGGGCGCTCTACTTTGTCATAATAAATCTCATTCATTGTATAATCTATAGAAACATAGAATGATAACCGAAAAAGTAATAGTCCGAACCATTAAATAATACACGGAAAAAAACCGTTGACGTTTTCAAGAAGGCGTCAACGACCCATTAATGTCTTCAATTGGTTATTGTGAATAGGCCTACAGCAAGAATATCCAGGTTTTCCAGGACTGGAAGTACCCCGTTTACTGACTTTTACAATTTATAACACGTCACCTACGCGATATTGCGCTCAATTTCCGTTTTACTTTGGGAGCTGATTTTATTTGGCATTTTTCTTTATCAAGTGGACATCCGAGTTGGTCATACCACCTCCCTCCCCCGTCCACATGAGGATGTCCTTTTTGAATGGCCCCTAAGTAAGCGGATGTCGGTTACATCCGACTTCTGCAAACATTTATTGTGGCGCTCTCGCAACATGAAAACTCTATACATTAAGTGTGTCATTCAGGTTTTTAGGTTTGGTTACTGAGCGGGAAGTTTGAATGATTTACGTTATACAAGTAGAATTTCCCTTATTCGAAATGCTCGGCATTAAACGTGCCGGATTACGTATTTTGGAATACTTACATATAGACTACCTAATAAGATATTTTTATTTTATTCCTACAATTTATAAATCATATACTGTACATGTATGCCTATTGCCTTGTACATACTGTAGTATATAGCTTGATAGCAACTTAATACAATATTTTAAGGAGTTTAGGCTTGAATTATGCATACCGAATCATGATATGAGGAAAATATGTGGAGTTTTCTACTTTTCTGACATGTTGGTGCCCAAAAAGTTTCAGATTTTGGAAGATTTCTGTTTTCGGAATTTCGGATTTAACCAATTACAATTACTGTTTGCTTTCGTAGTTTTCATAATGAAATCCTCGTCGTTTTTGTTAGATGATTGATCAGCTGTTTGGTTAAACTTTTGTCTGTGCTAAGATCTCATATAGTGTATCTGAAGAACTTATGTAACGCCTCTAGCTATCTGTGTCGCCATTTGGGATGTGACTGAATATGCGAGCATAAAAGGTAATGCACGTCTACTCAAGTATGAAAAAAAAAACACTGTTTGAACATATTAAAATCTGAAATAGCATTTACTGCAATTTGTGCAATACAGAACATTTTGCATATTGAAAAACGTAACTTAACTTCAAATTAAGGGAATTAACCACTGACTGTATTTTTAAAACAAACAATAAGAATGTGCATACTGCCTTATGATAAAAAAAATCACGATTTTGATTGATGACAATGGAAATTTAAAAAAGGAAATCACGGTATGACTACTGGCTACTGCGAACACATTAGTCGGCATCAAGCCAACTTCGAGCTCAGAAATCAGTTTAAAAATGTTATAAACGTTAAAGAGACATAGCTTAATTAGAACGACAAAAACGTAAGACATGGAATAAAAACTTCATATGGAGTGAAAAATTCCTTACTTTGTTGCATCGTTGGTGAATGTGGAAGCCCGTTGAGTGCGTTTAAATTATAAATATTTTACAATTATTTACTAGTTTACAAAATACAAACTGTACGTAAGAGATGTGCAGACAAACGTTATGATTAAATGAAGGGTACGGCTTTCTAAAATGTATACAAAACGCAGGCTGAGAGTAATTCCATTTTGTATATACACAAAATACATGAATCAAATATGGTGCTGGCATTGCAGCACATAAATGGCACCATCTATAATATAATGCCGCAGATTAAAACAGCTCCCACCATTGGATAGGTGTTGGCCTACTTCACCATACAGTGCATCTTTTCTCTGGATGCATCTTGCTATTTAAAGGACAATTAAAATCCTTGGCGAATTCGGGCGTATTGGATGCTACCCCGTTCACTCTTCAATGAAATAAAAACACAATAACAAATTAAAACATGATCAAAAATGATTCAAATGTCCAACGAGCCTTCAGATTCATGCCACATTTTTTTAAAAAATAGTAAAACCTGAAATAAGCTAGTGCAGATCTTTCTGAAATTTGTACGAGCTAAAACGTCTATTTCTGTTTTTGGCAGTTCAACAAATTACATGAGATACAGCAAAACGAACATTGGTTTGAGAAAACATCTCTAAGACATTTTTGTTATCAAGCCAACTAGTGCACTACTTTACCCTCGTGACATTACAATTGCTAACTATGCAGATCAATTGCCTCGTTCTGAAAAGAATATCATACAAGTTTGATACTAGTTTTTAAATTACAGATAGTAAACTTACTTTTAAATTTTTTTTTCATTATATGCATTAAACTCTTGTTTACTAAATCAGAGTTTGCAAAAATGCTCCGAAAGATCCGAACTTTTCAATTATATGTACTATTTTTTAATTAATTGCTATATATCTTACCTGAATCGCTGTGGGCTGTGAACTCCAGTTAGTATTCTCAAAATCATTGCTTCTGGTCTTGTTTTGCTGCACCAGACCTAATTTTTTGTGAAATTTTATTAGTTACACATTTACACAGTTTGCTTTCTGGTATGGCTTTGTAAAATACTATTTGGAATTTGCTAAGATTTCTGGATTGAGTTTAATTTTATAAGAAAGATTGACAAGTCTATTTTCTACTTCGATAAAGCAATCAAACTGATGAAAGCTTGAAGAAAGATATTTGTTATAAGTTTTGTTTACTTCCCTCGTGATAAAACGTTACTTACATTAGCAAAACTCATCCAAAATAATTGTCTGGTTGTAAATTTAAGTCCAGGTAAAGGAAGTTCAGCCCCGTTCTTTTCAACCCATTTTTCGTAGGCCTGAAAAAAAATAGTCATACATTTTTATTGATCACTCATTCTGTGTTCACTTATTGTCAATAAGTTACCATAATTTAATTTAAATGGCATTACTGTGATCAGGGGCATGTTTTATTTGGTAAAGCCTCCATAGTCAATTACCATTTGTTTTAAGTTTACGGTTATTAAGGCTACAATACAAATGCATGCTTTCCTGTAAAAAAAAAACTTACTCTGTACGCCTGTTTCACACCTCCATTATCAGCAATATTTTCTCCTTGAGTATTTATACCATTTACCTAGGGAAAAAAACTAGTTAATTTTTGATTTACTTCTATAAGGATAACATATTTCACGTGCATGCTATTCAGGTATTGTAAAGGGAAAAAATGAGATTACTAAATAAATTATATTTTTAGCTTTTTACGAAATACATGTATAAGCGTAATTTTATTTTTTAATAAAATAGTTATTTTGTGATCTTATTTCAATTATTCTTTCTTATCATTAATGCAACCTTTACTTATGTATATTTAAAATTATTTTTTATCACATAATCAACAGTTAATAATAGAAAAGGTTTTATACAACTAAATCTAACTTATATACGTAACAAGTTATAAATTTTTTTTGCTAAATTCGTTTCAGTAAACTAACGAAAATAATGTAATACCGTCATATTGACGTCAGTCATTGTATAGTTGCTGTATTGATTGATGATGCATTGCGCTTTTTTCTTGAACTGTTCGTCAGTTTCAGGTTCCCACCATCCTTTCAAGTTCCCAATGTCGTCAAACTGTCTTCCTTGATCATCGAAGCCATGAGTGATTTCATGACCAATGACAAATCCAATAGCGCCATAATTGATATATTTAGGTCTATCGTTAGCAAAGAAAACTCCTTGCAAAATACCAGCTGGGAACACTGGAAAATCGAATGGAAAAATAACGTTTAACGTTTTCCTTAACTTTTAAAAAAAAAATACTGTTTAAGTAATAAAATGGTTATTTACTGATCAGATTTTGTGATGGTGAATAATACGCATTAACAATGGCAACAGCTCCAATATCTCGCCAACTGAAAATACATGATCATATTAAATGTATAACGTATCTCGTTGCTTACATAACATTTAATTTACTAGACAAGCAACCACATTTGTAATTTATTTTTTAAATTAAAAGTTTAAACTTCAGATATTCATTCTGAAGTCCATGGTCGAGATGTTGCATATAATGGCACAGAATAAATACGACGATTAATACAGATTAATTTCATACATTTTCAATAGCATACAAATATTTTTCTATAAGTTATGGATAAGTTTTCTCTTATGTGGCTGTCTTAGTTTCCCACGAACATTTTTTTTAAAATTTGGCGACAAATACTTGTACAGACTATTGAAATAAATTATCTCTATTAAAATTACAGAAATCAAATTGCCATTCAACGGAAAATGACGATTGAAGAGGATAGTTTCATTAATGTTGCAATGAAACAAAGCAAATAAAATCGTACTCATTTCTCATATGTGGCTGTCTTAGTTTTCCATATCTGTAATCATTCCATTGTTTTTTCATAGCTAGAGTGCTCTCAAAGTAAGAATTTTTCTTAACCGTGATCTGTAAAAAGCGTAAGAAAAAAAAAGAATAAATAACAATACATTTTATTTCCACATATGAATATTCATTCGCATCTTACGTTGCGATAATAATGTTCGATAGCAGTATCATTCAACAATTCCAAAGGATAAGCAATCATTTCTGCCATTTCATTAGCCTGCAGAAAAGCGAAAAAATATAAATTAATAAATAATGGGGACCAATGAAGGTTAAGTGTCGCACGCTTAAGTTTTATCATACTTTTTCAATTGCTCTTTTAATGGTGGTGCTGTCCATCCAATCAACGTGTTTCAACATCTCCAAAAACTGTTCCCTGAGATTTGCCACTAATGTAATGGCCTTGAAAGTAAATATAAAAGTCAGCAATTTTTAAAGGAACAATATTTCTAAAATAAAACGAATCAATTTCAAATTCGATTCTAGACATTTCAAAATATCTTTATCAATAATAAAACAAAGACATCGGCTAAGATAACGTACTTGACCTCCAATATCTCATTAACTGATTCCAATATTGACATTTTAAAAAAATCGAGAAAACTTATTTTTAGCAGCCTCCAAATAATTCAATTAAGTCAATCACTCAATCAATTAAGTCCACCCAATGAAATTTGCAAATACATTATATTACTTCTACGTAGGCTATACATGTATAGTTTTGGTATTATGAGCATGAGAAATTGATATTGTTTTCATTTTTATGTTAGTACAATTCTAAATATTAAAAGAACATTAAAAGCAAATTGATATTTCGGCTTGAAAATAATTTAAAAATAGCAATTCCTCATACCGTTTCACGGGCATCTTGGTCCAAATATTTTCGGACGTACATGGAACCGATGGCAGTACCGAAATGAGATCGCGTTGTGGACATGCAGATACGCCATCTTGGATCATCTACGGTTTGACCAGTGAGTGCCCCAGTATATTCCAGGTAAATTGCCCTGTAGCGATCGTCCAACATCCCAAGTACACTCATGGAAACCCTCCACAGAAGATAATTTGCCAGTGTTCTGAAATTGTCAATTTCAAAATAACCCCATTTGTAAGTAATCAAGGACAGAATTGAAGCGGGAAAGTGAGAAAAGTAGGATTTCTTAGAAAACTCTTTAATTTTTTAAAATTGCTACGTGAGCTGGTCATTTCACTCGCCTTTTATTGGTCTTTTCTGCTAAACTGGTCACATTTCCAATATAAGCCGGAGAGACAACAATTACCACTTCATCTTCATCCACGTTTTCCACTAATACCGAATTAGCATAATCGACCCAATCCACCTAAATAAGGAAAACGAAAAGGTCTGTTACCCAACGACGCCAAAGAGTTCAATTTTATAGCGAAAATTTTGTTAAGGTCTCAAAATTACTTGAGGAGAGAGCTTCTGTAAATCCCGAATTGGCATTTTGTTGTTCAAAAGTGTGAAATTGCGGCGCTCTTCTTTTGGCAAAGTGAACTATACGGTAAGCAAACACATGGTAAAAAGAAGACTTATAAATGATGACAAAAATGAGAAAAAATAGGGCATGTGGATTGTAGGGTTTGAAGATATGAAAGGAAACACTACAAATCATTCGCTGGCAATTGGGAAAGGAACATTTTAGGGAAAATGTAACTTTCAATATCTTACATTGGCAAGTTTAATCTCAAATTGCAATGCTTCCAATAACTCCTTTTTGGCCTGCTCTGGCTCGGCTCCAAGAAGAACAGCAGTTTGGACCATGAAATTAAAGTATTTTTTAACTAGTGGATCGTTGACGCCCTTCAGAAGATACGACCGTCCAGGCATCCCAAGAGCCGGTTCATCCACCTATACCAGGTTAAAAAATTAACTTTCAAGTACAGAAACTATTACTTTTTATACGCACAAACACATATTTGAAAAATCTTCGAAAATATTTATCAAAAGAATAATGTCACAAGAATAGCAATCAGTGCATTTGGGAGATTGGGGGAGGGGGGGGGGCGAGGAAGTGTTATCTTAATCTTATTAAGCACATTTTTAGGAGATAAATTTATCTTAGATTTATACACACTATAGAACAACCATTTTGTAAATTTACAGAAATTCAAACTGTTCAAACAATGGTATCTTTCGGATTTTTGCGAAAGCTGGCACACCGTATAACTTGCCACTGCCTTCACTGCGAGGAATGATGACCAGAAATAAATAAAAAATAGAAGCCTACAATGTAAGTGTTCCTTCATCAGGACAGGAATTAGTTATCAACAGCCCAAGAATGCATGCAGGCAACATTTTTTTTTTTAAATTAGCAAGGCTATTTTCTAAAATTGCGAAATGATTTGCGAATTGAATATCTGCACAAATAAGCTTAAAGCGAAAAAAAAAGAAGCGAAACATTCAAAATTTAACAGCACATGAATAATTTGCTCAAACTGGTAATTTCCACTAGCAGCAACTACTCCATTTAACCTATAATTGGAATTGTACCACAAATCTCTCGCTCTGTACCAGGTAGGGGTTTTCGCCTCAGGATCTCGAGGTTTTTTTTGTGTGCTACATTCGGTTCGTATTAGACAGTTTCTTACGGTTGATGGAGTTTTAGAATGCTCGCAGCCTTTTAGTAATACGAGTTGCACCGAAGCCGTAAGCAGCATTAAACTTTCTGTGGGAATTTCATTCGCAATCACCGCAGCGGAATAATTGCTTCGGTTACAAGGGCGAGAAGAGCAGCACGAAATCCAGAAAATATCTCATCCATTGCTTTAATAGGATCGAACTTGGTTCTCCCTTTTTATCAAAGTCTGAATTCATTGAAAATCGTCTAGGAACTGTATTCGAGTTAACATTATGGGTGACACCACCTGTTCAGTTCGTGCGCTCTAGAAAATATACTGGAAAAGCAAGGCTGCTTTTTGCTTATTTACCTCGATAGAATATGTGCTACTATTGAGTGCATCGTTGGAAACCACGAAATCCAAAAGCAAGTTGTGGCTCGCACCGAGGGCTCGTAGCTTGCGAACCAAATCGGTCCATTTGAAATCGCTCTCGTTCCAATTGGCGCCTTCAACCACCGGCCAGCCACCCAATTTCGCGAGAAGATCTCGCAGGGGCTTGTCCTTCAGTCTCAGAATTTCAGCTGTGAAAAAATACACACTTTTAAATATATGCAATCGCTGAGAATCAAAACAGTTTCTGGAGCCCTCAGCACAACCCTGGGAAAATGCGCAAATCGTCTACGATGATCGATTTTAAAGTACATATCAACAAATCGTTTTTCATAAAACTGGGTTAAAACTTTGAAAAACCAAACAAAAACATAACACTTTAAAAAAAATGAAAATTTAAACTCGTCTTTGTATAACAATATCAAACGTTTTCCAAACTTGAAAATCTTAAGACTTCAATTTCAGTACGTTCTAGACCCATCTAAAACATTCAGATCGCGGTTCAAACCTACAGACATTTCTTTTTTAAAAACTATTAAATAACTATAATATTTTCTTCAACCACATACTGTATAAGAAAACTGTCAAAGTGAATGCGTTTTTAAAATCAAAATGGTTAATGTAATAATTTCATTAATTCGATTTCATTCTTTGAGACATGCCGCTTTCTACATGATGTAAAATCTTCAATCGAAATTTTTGGCACGAATTCAACTTCTGTTACGGTTTAGGAAATTCTCGGCTTACTTTTGTTGATGCATGTTGAATAGAAATCTCTGGCTTTCACAAAAACGGCATTTTCACCCTCCTTGGGAGGGTCTTCTAACATTCCTGGATTAAACAATCAGAACAAATCGTATTTTAAGACTGCTAATGAGACAGCGAAAGATAAGAAAGAAATAAGAATTTTACGCAAATAAAAGTACCTCTTAATCTGTTACTTAGGTCATCTTCAGCAACTTGAAAGGATGTTTTCGATGTTTCATGATCAGGAATAACAGTATTTTTTTCAAAATTTCCGCAAACGAATTCATAAAAATCATCGCATGGATTGGCACTTAAATTGGCGTTTTCTAAGTACTGAGCAGCTGTGTTTGAGAGATCACGCGAAATTATTTATTAAGTAGCCATTGAATTAATGCTTAACAAAGTTCGATAATGCATACCTATTTTTACGCAACCAGGCGTTAGGCACACATTTGAATCTTCATGAATAGCTTCACTTGTTTTTATTGGATTGTTAGGAACAGCTAATTTCAAAAATTATGGATCAGTGAGTACGATGTACAAACGTTAAAAAATAAACGCTCAAAAAGACAATGCATGTGCAGCGAAAGTTCATGAAATGGAAAAAGAATCGAAAGCCATCTTCAAAGCGGTAAATAATACCCTTTTTCATAATAGAAGCCAGAATAGAAAGTATCTCGGGAAAATACACTTATTAAATAAAAATTAACGAGTAAAGTTTTAACAGTTCTCGAATGTTATTATTTTCAGGAAATTACCGAAGGAGATTACTAAATCAACGAAGAACTGGATAGATATACAGGATCTTGCAATTTTTATTAAAAAAAATACTAAAAATCATACACAACCCATCTTTTCAGCGCAATAAAATTAATTTCTTTCCCATATATTATGACAATCAATTTTAAAAAACTAAGTAAATGTTAAGTTTATCGTTCAATATGGTGACTGCATCGGACAGAGATTAATAATAATTTCAAAGATGTTTAATTAAAATGAGAGAATAATAATTCTGCTATTAGTAATTAAATTAAGTCACACGTGTTTTTCAAATAATGAAGAAGGGAGGGGGCAAGGCAGATTTCCTGAGAATTCAATGTTCACTTCAGTTACTGGTAATTTTTTTTCGTAAAAGTATAAAAAATCGAAAATCCTGTCTCACATTCAGACAGGCATTGAGTGAAAATAACGTAAACACGTAAAATACCTCTTTTAACACGTAAAATACCTCTATCAGATTGGGGAAATGTTGAAGCTAAAACTAAGGCCAGGGCAACGCAAACTAAGAGAGAGACTGTTGAAGTGACCACCAGGCCCTTCTCCAATCGACTACGTCTATTCCACCAAGGTGCATTTCTGAAAATAGAAAAATATTCGCATTTTACTATACATGTTTTGTTATTAAAATTGAAGTTCATGTGCAAACAATTCCAATTAAAAACGATTCGTTTACAAGTCTGAACACATTGGCAAAAAATGTACTGTATATTTACATGTAAGTTTTGCTACAGTAAATACATGTACAAAAATTGACTTCGCAACGTACACTTGTCATACAAGTACGACGGACATTTCTTAAACGTAACAAGATTGATGTCGCAGAGATGAAATTACCTTTAGTGCAATCTGGGCTGATTCTGATAACACTACGTTCGTTCAGATGACCCAAACTAAAAACGTCGAGCGATGTTATAGGTCTGCCTAACCAGGAGGTCTGGAGTTTGCCCTACGATCCACAGGTTGGGAAATGTTTCACGTTTCGTATACATTTTTTGTTTCCGACGTTTGGAAAACCCTGAATGTACACATGCATGCAATGTGTAAATGTTCAAGGACGTAACATTATTAATTATGACCAAATTATAAACAACATGTTCGTAAATAGCCATGCTTATGCATACACACCCCTGCATGACAGTACGTTCAACTGTGTGAAGGTTTTAGAACACACGGCGTCCCGGGCTAAACATACAGTACAGTATGTGTGTCATCTTTTCCAATCAAAATTATCCCAAACATGCTTAACATACTACATGTACTGTATATTAAACACGTGAATTTAAATAACTAGCATGGCCCATACAGGCGTACGTCTGCTGCGTGGAGGCGCCACATGTTTTGAAGTAGAACAGCTAACAATTGATTCTACGGAAATCGAAATGGGGCTTGCTTAACACAATCACAGGAATTTTCCTGCTTCCGATCAATACCTTGACACTGGCATTTATTTGCTTAATCTCGTAACATTATCGAAACCTGCTCCTTGACGTTTGCGCAGAGCTCGGAGCAAATAAATCGACGACTCCTTTAATTAACTTTTTTTTGGAAGTTTAATGATTTTTACGCTCCAAAAACGAATTAATTAACCGGAAAACAAAACTCGTATCCGCATATAGAGGAGAGCACGAGCCCACTTATTCGGCGCAGGACTGTTTAAGATTTATTTCGATTTACTCTTTCTTTCTCTGCCTCGATCTCGAGCAAAATTGAATTCCTCTCCAATGCCTGACAAACATGCAACATCCATGCTGTTCACTTAATTGAATTTGCTTCACACGTGTGACTGTAATAAAATCTAATTACTCTTTAGTGAGTGCACCACCACATTTAGCTTGAAATTGAAGGCTATAAGGAATAAAAGCATTTGCTCCGACTCAAAAGAATGCAAAGAACGGTTTTGTAATAGAGAAAAAGAAATGCACGGCCTTAAAATCTAAAGTTTCAAGGCTCAAGCTAGTAAACAGATTGAAAGGCAAATTCAGTATATACTTTGGATTTTTTGTACTTTAATTTGCATGAATGAGAGATGAACAAATAAATGTCATTGGAACATCTGTATCAGACAGTTGTGACTATACAGTATATAATTGAATTTTGTCTGACAACTTCGTTCAAATAGTTTGAAGCTTTTTCTGCAACAAAAATACTTCATAAAACTAGATATACTTTTAAACAATGTTTTAAATGTTCACTATTCTCTCGAATTTCGATTAAATAATGGGAAGCTGATTGAAGTTTGTGATATTGGGCTACTCGGACAGAAGCTTTGCGAGTTGCACTTTGGTTGTCGTCAAGTCATGTGTGCAATATCGATACGCTAATTGTTTTTTTAAATTTTCACTCTTAATCATCGCTATTTTTAAACCAATTAATAAATTCCTTTAGCACACGTAACTTCACGACTGCTAAGAGGCGATTCACAAAGTTTCCGTCCGAGTATCAATATCTTGCTCGCGTCCACAGATAGTTCGTGGAATAGCATTTTATAACTGGTTGGCAATGTCAGGCCTATGCTTTTGCATAAAATTTATTACTTTTGACATTTACATTACATGTAGCTACTATAGATACAAACGAGTTTAGGTAGCTGGACTAAATGTATGTTATTCCTCGCGGCCTAATTCTGCATTTAATTAATCGGTGAAACAACTGTTGATTTCATCAGTTGCATAAAATAATTAACAGCATTTGGGGTCTCATTATCATTAACAGCGCTAGCATGAATTTTATCGAAGAAGTTGCCAATATAGCGAAAGTGTGAGATCATGAAATGTAATCAGTAAGGCTAAATATTAAAATACACCTCCATGCGCAGTGCGATTGTAGTGGGAAAAATATTTCATGCCAATGTTTTAATACAAAATAAGCGGTACTCGAATTTATCAGACTCAATATCCTCATGCTTTACGCATCGCAATTTCGTAGTCATAAGTCACGTGCGCAAAAGGATGCAGTAGCGAAAACCCCGAATGACTTCACGACGCCCAAAGTACAACTGTCAGAGCACCCCTATATTTGTTCTATTGTAGTATACTTTGAATCCCCATCACTCCAATACAATATTTAGAAGCGCGCATTTCAAGATTGCGAATACTTTTGCATTAAAAGTGCCCAAAAGTATAAAGATTGTAGTATACGAATTATAAAGATACTTTACAATGCATATTAAATCGATAGAGGATCTGATGAATAGGATGGAGATAAGCAGTTATCCATGTACTTAAGATGCAGATATCCAAGCAGCTGTCAGAATATTTAAGTTAATTGTACTTTGGCCCGTATAAAACTCGTGCATATATGTACAGTATGTACTTGCAGCATATTATAATGCGCGCTGTATAATATATATATATATATGATAGCACAAGCCCCTCTATGGGTGAGAACACACTGAATGCTTATTGCAGGCGCTTATAACTCAGTGTACACTAGCGGTACCAAGCGGGATAATAATGCGGGATAAGATAAACTTTCAAGAATGTTTTTCTTAAATTTGAAAGCAGATTTGCAAGATACAGAGTGGCACACAGATCCCTATTGGTCACAAGTGTAGCCATCGATTGTATGCCGTATATGTACCTTAAAAACGTGTCCTCGATCGCTCATCATGAGATACTAATACGCATGTGGAAAGGTTTTACGCGGAATGTTTCACCTAGCATAACGCATGCAGTGGCGCCACCCAGCACACTGACCATCACGCTGATATCAGCGTTCATCGTGCGTTCCAACGCTGGAAAAAAGAAGCTGAAAACAAGCAGAAAAGAAGCACGTCGAAAGTAAGCATTCAGTGTGTTCTCACCCTATGCGTTGACACTTGTGTAATTAACACAGATTATACTTTATGGAAATTATGGATGTTATTCGAGCGAAATTCTTGGAGCGCGTTTCTTACTAATTTATCTAACGTACTGAGGTTGCCAACGCAAAAAAGGACCATAAAAGAAACTATTCTTTCTTAATTATATTTTAAACCGGTATAAGTTGGCTCAATGCAAATGTGAAGAATGCAGCAATTTCACGAAATCATTGCAATTCGGCAATCGTTAAATTACATATACAGTTTCAGATACCCATTAGGAATCCCGGTTAATCCGCAACTATATTAAGAATATTGGCACGTTCTAGTGCGCAGAAATCAAATTTCTGCATTATATATGCACTATCAAATTTCGATATACATGTATGCACTTCCCGCCGAAAATCGAGTTTTAAATTACATGCATAAAGTTATCTTCTTCCATAATGCCAGTGCTGATAGACCCTTACCGTGTTCCAATATCCTCATTATCAATGGGGCTTTCACTAAATTCACTGTCCAGCAAAACTGCATTTTCCGTGTCACTGTCATGGTGCATTTCTCCGGACGTGACGTCATTTTCAATGTTCAAAAGCTGACTATACTGCTGCATGTTGTGAATCCCGATACGCAGCCAGATCCGAAAGTATTAAAAGGCGTGCTTTTTAGCTCATCTCGTTTTATTCATTTTGAGACGTGGACTGTTGACGGTAAACAAATGGCAAGCTCACTATCAGTGAAAGACGAAGTAGAAAAATAAGACTGCAAACGCGGAACTTTGGTGGTTTTTACTGTAAGTCGTAAGCTGTACGCCCATGTAGGCTTAAAAAACTAGTACCGGTTTAAGACTTGGGCTAAGTCCATGATGCAACGAAACGAGTAATAAAATGCTCTTTTGACGTTGTAAACATAGACGAACGGTACATTTTGGAAGCAATTCAAAAAAGAAGAAAAAACATAAGCAATAAGCACGTGCCAATTCTGACACTATATACTGTAGTTCTTTACGGAGATCGCCGGTAAAAACACTTGAGCAAGGACTGAAAATGCTCGGAAGTGTCTCGAGTCTATAAATCGAACTAATAAAAAGTTCAACTTAAACCTTTTTTTTTCAAGGTGAAGAACGTAATCAGTGCCCCTAGTGAGCAAATAAACTTTTTTTAATTTACTGCTAAATATGTTTCTAGTAGATAAACCAGATGTCAATAGCATCCGACACTGCGTGCTTAACTGGTATAGATCAAGGTTAGCTTCCTAACAAATCAAGGTTACCAGCCAGATATTTTACATCAGATCTAAAAATAGGTCTCAAACTGCATCGTAAATGCCAACATCTTAGAAAATAACACCTTGACTCTAATTCTTTCCGCGCGGGATAAATGTTTCGTGAACATCTTTTCATGGATGATCTCAAAAAGAAACCATGATGAAAATGCAATTTGGTAAATAGGCCCACGGGAGGACTGAAAATTATTCCGCTTGTAAACCGGGTGATTTAAGTGCAAACATTTTGTGCGAATACGAATTGATGGCATCAATCGGAAGATACATTTTGCAGTTGGCATTCATGCAGACATACAGTGTATACAGTATACCGGTATACATGACACTTGGAGGCGCTGCAAGGTATACAACGCGCGGGATGTCGACATTGACAAATACAGAAAATGCAACGTCCTTTCCATATTATATTATCTGTTCACTGGATGAATCGAATAACATTTTATTAAATGCATATTGGTTATGCGGGGTTAGCACAAATGCTTCGAATGAACGCTTTTTCCCATGTTATTGTGATCCCATTTGATGTTGTTTTTATGAGTGTTGTCTGAAGTCGGCTCTTAACAAACCTTGAGCAACGGGTTGAAATGTTTTCGAAAATTTTAAAAATGCATACAATATACTGGAATTAGAAAGATACTGTACATGTTTAAAACTAAATTAAATGAAAACATCGACGACAAACTAGTTGACTTTTCTTCAAAACACACTAACCATACATGTATGTTCGTCAGATGTATACAATGCAACCGGAAATTTTAAAAAAATGAGTATTCCAATTAAGTTAAAAAAAACGAACGTACTTGTAATTTATTGCTTTTATTAAAAATTTTAATTTGTCCACGTGGGCTTTTGTTAATAAAAAATGACCTCATTATGATCAAGTTTTAGTAAATATTAATTGCATACTATATTTCCTATCTTCTCATTTCTGAAGTAAAATACCTAAATTTATTTTTCGAGTGAAAAAAATTCCGTATTAATAAACCAACTACTTGTTTCTAGTACTGTATACTGTATATTATTTTTTAATCTTATTGTTAGTTATTTAAAATACAGCATGCATCATTTAATATTTCTGTATAATAATGTATATTGTTTCGATTTCCCGTTTTTCTTAATAACAATTGCCGCTAATTAGGCTACAACGAGCATCCGGAACATCGAGAAAGTGTTCCAAGAAAGTTTATTACTTTTACTGCAGTTAATTTCGTTTATCTGGAGATCACACAAATTCCTCGTACATATGCAATGCAACACGAGGAAGTGAAATACAGTAGATAGACTATGACGTTCTCGTTTATTTGGAAACATCCTTGATAAAACGAAACCTGATAAGCAATATAGGCATCATGAAGCTTTGCATTATGCAATAAAAATGTGAAATTTAAATACTGCATTGGCGCTCACCTGTTAATTTTTCTACGAGCAAATACATATAAAAGTAAGCCTTAAGAAGAGCTCAAGGGGATTTAAAGATATTTGACGTCAATGGCATCCGGGTTTTGGTCCTTGCCCTTCGTCTTGCAATATAACCTCGTAAACATCACATTTCATAATTAACTGGTTATAGGTGTAGCCATATAACCGAGATTATATAGTATATTTCGAATGAATAGCGGATGCAGGTGCTGCCCTCTATCCAACACGTTTTGAAGTATTTTTCAATTAGGGCTACC